>CM072548.1:28989344-29164344 GCA_036898215.1 Platycarya strobilacea | reverse complement strand
CCCATGTGTTGCTTCCAAATCTAGGTATAGGAAAAGTGGAAGATCATGTAAGAAGGACTTGACAAGAAGTTTGACAAGTGATTAGGAAGATATGGCATTATTGGAGAGAAGAAAATGGATAAAGGAAAAGGATGGTTACGGGTGATGGAGTGGTCGACTACTCCTATTTGTGGTCTTTCAAGATGTTTCAAATTCTAGGTGATTGGATACATGAGATTGTATAAGAGTGTGTAAGGCATGTGTGTGTAAGAGTATATGAGTGAGTGCTGATTGATGGAACACATGAGGAGAAAGAAAACCCGTGGAAGAGAGGAGTGGGTTTCGGTTGGAGTAAGGAAAGGTATAGCTGCATGTTGCAAGCCTTTTTTTCCCAAAAATGGATTCTAAAATCTTGGACAATGACTAGTGAGGTGAAAGAAAAGGAAGGGGTATATACCATTGATATGCGCCGGCCATAGATGGAAAATGGGGGAGGAGTTTTCAACCTAAGTACATGTTAGTTTTAGGCATGATTGTACTTTAGTGATGGGAGTCAATCAAATGGGTGGTCTTTCAACCCATCAAAGGTCAATCCTAAACTAGAGAAATGAGTGCCTAGGATGTCTAAAAATCTTCTTGGCTGAATGGCCTTATGCTCCCTTCCCACTTCATTTGGTCTCACTTCCACTCACACACACACCCACGGCAACAAGCTCTCCCTCTGTACTCTCACTTTGCTTTGCTTTCTTCCACCTTCTAAACACTAAAATATTCTAAGTTTAGTGGAGCTTGAAGCAATTTTCTTGAGCGGAAGCAAATTTGAAGAGCTAAGCAAGATCCTAAGCTATTTCAAGAATAGAGACCTAAGTTAGGTCACATGCACACACCAATGTCTTATATCCCTAAGAATTTCTTTTAAACTATATGCTTATAATTTATTTTAATGGATTATTTTATATATTTTTAGAGATAATATTTTCTACTTGGGAGTTTTATAAGTGCATTCTTATCTTGACTCTACCATTTCTTGTATATATATTTTAGTGAATGTGGTTGTATTGTTTTTTGTATGCTTGATGATGCCATGCTAGGCTTTTTTAAAGGAAATGCTTTATTTATTTAGTTACAAGTCCATGCTTAAGCCATTTGTTATTTTAGGCTTGAGTTTATATTATGTTGATGGATTTAGAAAATTTGATGCAAAGGAAAATGAAGCATATTAATATGGTATATAGTGATAAAATGCATGCATGAATAAGATTAAGGCTTGTTGGATGTTTGGTGATGCTAGGTTAGATTACTTGAAGAAATGTTTTGCACATTTAGGTACAAAATCCATGCTTGGTTAATGTATTATTTTTGGTTTAATATTTGTATCATGTTGGTGGATTTAGCCACTTTGTTGCAAATGGTGAATAAAGCATGATTAATATGAAGAGTGGTGACAAAATGCATGCATATTAAGATAAAGTTGGAGTTTGAAAAAGAATCAAGTGGATGCATATATGGGCTTCGGATTTGGAGACTTATAGGGTTAAGATTTTCCATATCCAACTATTCTTTTATGTCATGACTAAGTCTTGAATGTTTGAAAAGTTTAGAAGCATGAAAACTAGGAGGATCTAATGGCATGATTTTTCGGCTTTCCTATAAAAGATTAAGCATGTTATTTGGTTGAGAGAAAAGTGATTAAACTATCAAACCTAAGGACTATAGGGTTTGGTCAACCCCTCTTAGTGGTACTAAAAATGTTTAGTTAACTTTATTAACGCATAGAGAGTACATGGAGAGCATTGGAGGAAGAAAACTTTAGGAAGTGGCCTTGAAGGGATCTTGACCCAACCCTATTGGTGGAGGCCAAGAGCTTCTCATTGGGTACTAAGCCCATTTGTGTGCTTTTTATATGAAGTGTAGACGAAATCATGTAGTGGCTGACTTGTCAATGATGCATGAAAAGTGTGCATTTGAAACTAGTCCCATGATTCACACATTAAGCACTAAGGGCTTGTCACATGCATGAAGCATGAAAATTATGTTTTTGAGCCAAACATGTTTCCAAAGAAAAAGAAAAAGAATTAAAGTTTTTATAAGAACCCTGATTATGCCCAAAGAATAACACGGTTGTTTGCAGTATAGCTTTGGGGTGTCGATTCCACAGGGAGATGGATTGAGAAATTGAAACATAGTAACGAAATTAACAAAAAGATCTAAATGAGTGTGAAAAGTAAATTTTAGAGTGTCACGTAAATTAAAACTAAATGAGTAATTTGAATAGTATAAAAATGAGACAAAAAGTAGAGCATCGGGAATCCTTTGTATATAATTGGTATTTTAATTATTTTCGATTTCATTAATAACTCAATTGAAAATTCTATGTCCAAATTTTCAATCGGAAAATAAAATATTAATAACCAGATTTAAATCAAATGTAATCTTTCGAAAAATCATTCGTCACAATATAAGAACAGGAATTGTTATCGATATTAAAGAAATTCAACGTCGACAATATACTCGTAGAGCAATATTGCAGCAGAGAATTAAATTAAAATAGATAACCAATTGAACCAAACATAATCAAAGGATTATTGCATTCAATAGAAAAAGCATGACTGAATCTATAAATGAAATAAATTCTAAGATTATTTGGTGACGAAAACATTTATAATAAATTTCGAATGACTAAACAAAAGAGTTTAATATTTGAAGAACACATATATGAATCAAAAACAATTACAAATACCATCATATATACAAATTCATCCCTAGCACTACTAGAAAATTAGTTACACATATTGAAAATATGCAACAAAAATTCTCTAAGGGATAATATGGAAGAGCCAACCATTATTTTCTTCTCTCTTCTTTGGTTTTTCTTTTCTTTTCTCAAGCTCTCAAAAACAATGTATCTTCCAAGGCATCCAAGCACACTAAGCATGGTCTTAGAACACACACCCCTCCCTTCTATTTATAAGCATCCTTCATGCAAGTTGTCATGACAAAATCATCACAATTTTAACTTGTTTTGCCATGTGCCATTCTTAAATCCAAGTGATTTGTGAGTTGTCATTTTGATCATTTGTTTTCCCACTATGCATGAGCTGGATTTTGCTTGTAGGTTGAGTGTTTCAATTTTGCTTCTCTATCCTTTAGTTGTCTTGTATGACTTAATATCTTGTGGTCAAATAATTTGTCTTGAAGAAACTTGAGTGCACTTCATCTTGCATATGAATTGATCATTGAATTTCCAAGTAGGTGTAGGAGTGCTTGTTGGAAAATATTATGATGACATTTGGATTTGATGCAAGTGGCTGAAAAATATCCAGGAATGTCAAGTGCAGGTGCGTCTACTTGATGGTCAATTTTGTCTTAGATTGAGTGGATATCTCTTCAAACATAAAACACAAAAGTTATATATATTTCTCTTGTGGTTCTATATCATCTTGAATCAGCTCAATCGGAGATTGGATGAGAGAGTTATGCCCATATTACGAAAAGATGTCAGAACTGTCTAAAATTCCGCAATTATCTTCATTTGCTCCTAATGTCTCCATTTGTGTCCTAAATCAAAATATAAGAATAATGAGTATATTCAGGCATCAAATAAGAATAAAGTATTAAACATTAAGAGAGGAAAATATGGCATTTTATATTCTCATCAATATATTAAATCATGCGTATATCTATTTCAAGATAAATGACCATTAATTTTAATAACATGAGTTATATCCATTATTTTCTCATTTCTTTTAGTATTTAAATAGAGTATTTAGAGTGCATTTTTGTGCACTCATCACACCCTCCAACTTACTCATTGCTAGAATATCTTAAGCAAAAAGGTTCAACTCCATAAATTGTTATCGATATTGAGAAAATCCAACAACGGCAATATACCCAAGAGGCGATATTGCAGCAGAGAATTAAATCAATATAGATAATCAATTGCTCCAAACATAATTATAGAACTAATTCACTCAATAGAAAAAGCATGACTGAATCCATAAACGAAATAGATTCTATAATTATTTGAAGATGAAAAAACATCACAAATAAATTGAGAATAATAGAACAAAAGAGTTTTAATATTTAAAGACCAAATATATGAATCAAAAATAAATTACAAATACCATCACACACACAAGTTCATCCCTAGCCCTCCTTGAGAATTTAGTTACACATATTGAAAATATGCAACAAAAATTCTCCAAGGGATAATATGGAAGAGCCAACCATTATTTTCTTCTCTCTTCTTTGGTTTTTCTTTTCTTTTCTCAAGCTCTCAAGATAATGGTTCTTCCAAAGCATCCTCCCACACTAAGCATTGTCTTAGAACACACACCCCTTCCTTCTATTTATAAGCATCCTTCATGCAAGTTGCCATGACAAAATCATCACAATTTCAACTTGTTTTGCCATGTGCCATTCTTGAATCCAAGTGATTTGTAAGTTGTCATTTTGATCATTTGTTTTCCCACCATGCATGAGCTGGATTTTGCTTGTAGGTTGAGTGTTTCAATTTTGCTTCTCTATCCATTAGTTGTCTTGTATGACTTAATATCTTGTGGTCAAATAATTTGTCTTGAAGAAACTTGAGTGCACTTCATCTTGCATATGAATTGATCATTGAATTTCCAAGTTGATGTAGGAGTGCTTGCTAGAAAATATTATGATAACATTTGGATTTGATGCAAGTGGCTGAAAAATATTCAGGAACGTCAACTGCAGGTGTGTCCACTTGATGGTCAATTGTTTCTTAGATTGAGTGGATATCTCTTCAGATATAAAACACAAAAGTTATAGATATTTCTCTTGCGGTTCTATATGATCTTGAATCAGCTCAATCGGAGATTGGATGAGAGAGTTATGCCCATATTACGAAAATATGTCAGAACTGTCTAAAATGCCGCAATTATCTTCATTTGCTCCTAATGCCTCTATTCGTGACCTAAATCAAAATATAAGAATAATGAGTATATTTAGGTATCAAATAAGAATAAAGTATTAAAAATTAAGAGAGGAAAATATGGCATTTTATATTCTCATCAATATATTAAATCATGCTTATATCTATCTCAAGATAAATGACCATTAATTTTAATAACATGAATTATATCCATTATTTTCTCATTTCTTTTAGTATTTAAATAGAGTATTTAGAGTGCATTTTTGTGCACTCATCAAACCCTAAAGGCTGAGATGTAGTAGTGTCCTAGTAAGACTCCTTGTTCACTCAAGAGTGTTTAAAATTGAGTGAAAGCCCCTAAGTCGATGAAGAACAGTCAGCAAACCAGTATGGCTCCAAAAGGTGTCCAAAGCGTAGTCGAACCTAAAGCTAGTGGGTGCCCAAGGATGGTGTTGGCTTTTGTTTTACCGTTATAAGAACAAGAATGTAGTCGCTCGGTTTGAGTAGTCACCAAGTAATGAAGAGCGGATAACGTAGTCGCTCCGACTTGAGTAGTCTGCAGTGGATGTTGCGGTTATGTGTAATATATTCACTTAGGCTTGAGTGGTTGCCGGGTGATATGGTAACTAGCAAAGAATACATGGTGCATAGAGGAATCATGAGATGTCCAATAAGAAGTCATGACTATATAAAATGGCGCATAAGATAAGAAAAGATGCAAGAAATGAAAAGTTTTTACAAGAAGGATTTTTAAAGCATGAATCAAAAGAATTATGCTATATGATGAACCGTTTTATGAAAAGCAAGTATATGCATCAAGATTGAAAGGAAGTCATGTTTTTGTGAAAGTCTTCATGAGCATATGCATTTATTAAGTCATGAGTTGCACATGCATAATACATTTTTTGTTTGTTATTCGCTTATATGTATGCCTGCAATGAGTTTGTTGAGATAGCTGTGTACTTATTGAAATTTCTCTAAATCTCATCCTTTTATATTTTCACTATTATTCCTTATTGGGGCGATAAAAGTAATTGCAAGAGGAGATGACGAAGATGACCCTGATGCTCAGAGAGACTCTCCAGACCACTGATGGTCTGGTGATCTCTCCACCTTTTGACATGGTGACCCCTATTTTGTATACCCAGTTTATAGCAGACATGAGATGGAGGGTGCTCTATGAGGCTGTTGGACGTCAATGCATCGGGTGCTGTCTCTCTCTGAGGTCTGACGGGTCTCTATTTATGGACCACGTTTATACCTCAGAGGCCGGGACAAATCTCCTGTATTATGGTTGGATGGGCCTGGGGTAATTCCTATATGGTTCCTGGGTTAAAGAGATTAAGGACGAGCCCTGAGATAGTGGACTGTTGTGGGGGTCAACACATGGTTCATGTTGCATGTTTATATTGTTATTATATTTTGGATGTATCCCGATGTTTTGGGACATGCTTATTTTGGGGAAACTAAGACAATTGGCAATGATACTAATATAAAGTTTATTTTGGGATTTTAAATTGTTATACCATGTGACATAAGTAAAAAAAATTTGGTCTTTGCCTAAATTTAAAATGGCTTGACTTTTTCGCTGCGAGATTTTCTATTCACTGCTTTTAGTTTAAATGCATGCTTGAACTGAAGTTAAGAACGAGGGGTAAACGTGTTTGTGTTGTTTATACCCGATGCCTCGGTTTGCATCTGATCCCAAGCATAAGAAAGGGCGTCAAGAGGGAAAGTTTCCTTCTACAACGACGTTTTTCTCCTTTTCTTACTCTGATGATGCAGGGGCTGCCGTTATTGGAATCTCAACCTTTTTACCACTTCTCAAAACAATTGTACTTGCATTTACTCTTGGATTTACTATCGTTTGAAAGGATAACTTTCGCGAACTTTGTGCCTCTAGCCGACTAATTGCGATTGCCATCTAGCCCATCTAATTTTCCAAACTTTGAATACTAGCTGTCGCCTCTTATTGAAATTGTTTCGTCTCATGTTGAAAGTGCGAAGTGTTAGTGGCAAGAAACTTAACAATATCTTCTAACGACATACCAGAATTAGAAATTTGGCCCTGTTGTCTAGGGGGTATAGCTGCTTATATTGCTGGAAATTTGGGTGGTTTTGAGTCGCAGGCTGATTTAGTTGTGGATTCCCATAACTAAGATTGGGGTGATCCCTCCATCCTGGGTTATAAGTACTCGAATAGGGATCATACTACCTTTGCAGTTGTCTAGGAAAATCACCTACCGCATTCATTTGCTTAATGGATTCCTCTCGAAGAGTTGGGCACATATTGGTTGAATGCCCTACTACCGAACAAATCCCACAAGCATTCGCCGTTTGGATATTACTTACAACCATTTGATGAACAACGGAAGTTAAACTCGCAATGTGTTATTCAATGGAGGAAATACTTACCTCATTAACATGCTTATATGGAAAGTCAAGCTTAGTATCAAATTGTTGAGAATTGGCCGCCATATTTGCAATAAAGTTTCTTGCAGCATCGATAGTTTTATTCACCAAAGCTCTTCCACTAACAGCTTCAATTATGCTCCCATCAGTGGGTTGAAGGCCCTCATATAAATACTAGATAAGTAAATGCTCACTAATTTGATGATGGGGGCAGCTTGCACATAATTTCTTAAAACGTTCCTAGTATTCGTATAGGGACTCTCCATTATGCTATCTGATTACGCCCAAAGAATAACGCGGTCGTTTGCAGTATAGCTTTGGGGTGTCGATTCCACAGGGAGATGGATTGAGATATTGAAGAATAGTAACGAAATTAACAAAAAGATTAAATGAGTGTGATAAGTAAATTTTAGAGTGTGATGTAAATTAAAACTAAATGAGTAATTTGAAAAGTATAAAAATGAGACGAAAAGTAGAGTGTAGGGAATTCCTTGTGTATTTGTGGTATTCAAATTTATTCTTAATTCATTGATAACTCAATTAAGATTTCTATGTCCAAATTCTTAATCGGAAGATATAACATTAATAACCAAAATTTAAATCACATGTAACTCTTTGAAAAATCATTCTTCGCGCTTAACTCTCATAAATTGTTATCGATATTGAGAAAATCCAACGACGACAGTATACCCAAGAGGCGATATTGCAGCAGAGAATTAAATCAATATAGATAATCAATTGCTCCAAACATAATTATAGAACTAATTCACTCAATAGAAAAAGTATGACTGAATCCATAAATGAAATAGATTCTATAATTATTTGAAGATGAAAAAACATCACAAATAAATTGAGAATAATAGAACAAAAGAGTTTTAATATTTAAAGACCAAATACATGAATCAAAAATAAATTACAAATACCATCACACACACAAGTTCATCCCTAGCCTTCCTTGAGAATTTAGTTACACATATTGAAAATATGCAACAAAAATTCTCCAAGGGATAATATGGAAGAGCCAACCATTATTTTCTTCTCTCTTCTTTGGTTTTTCTTTTCTTTTCTCAAGCTCTCAAGATAATGGCTCTTCCAAAGCATCCTCCAACACTAAGCATTGTCTTAGAACACACACCCCTTCCTTCTATTTATAAGCATCCTTCATGCAAGTTGTCATGACAAAATCATCACAATTTCAACTTGTTTTGCCATGTGCCATTCTTGAATCCAAGTGATTTGTAAGTTGTCATTTTGATTATTTGTTTTCCCACCATGCATCTTGTAGGTTGAGTGTTTCAATTTTGCTTCTCTATCCATTAGTTGTCTTGTATGACTTAATATCTTGTGGTCAAATAATTTGTCTTGAAGAAACTTGAGTGCACTCCATCTTGCATATGAATTGATCATTGAATTTCCAAGTTGGTGTAGGAGTGCTTGCTGGAAAATATTATGATAACATTTGGATTTGATGCAAGTGGCTGAAAAATATCCAGGAACGTCAACTGCAGGTGTGTCCACTTGATGGTCGATTTTTTCTTAGATTGAGTGGATATCTATTCAGATATAAAACACAAAAGTTATAGATATTTCTCTTGCGGTTCTATATCATCTTGAATCAGCTCAATCGGAGATTGGATGAGAGAGTTATGCCCATATTACGAAAAGATGTCAGAACTATCTAAAATTCCGCAATTATCTTCATTTGCTCCTAATGTCTCCATTTGTGTCCTAAATCAAAATATAAGAATAATGAGTATATTCAGGTATCAAATAAGAATAAAGTATTAAACATTAAGAGAGGAAAATATGGCATTTTATATTCTCATCAATATATTAAATCATGCGTATATCTATTTCAAGATAAATGAACATTAATTTTAATAACATGAGTTATATCCATTATTTTCTCATTTCTTTTAGTATTTAAATAGAGTATTTAGAGTGCACAAAGTGCACTCATCACACCCTCCAACTTACTCATTGCTAGTCTCTAGCAATTTTCATGCAAAATGATGAGAAAGACCAAATAAAATCACACATAGGGGCCATCAAGACACATTTTTCAAATTTACATATCAAAACAATCTTAGAAATTCAATAACCCTTTCACAAGTAATTCAAATATAGCAATCCACAGAGTTTGTATGTGTTCCAAACTATTTTTATCAAATCAGAGGTTTCGACGCATGTAACGTTAGAATATCTTAAGCAAAAAGGTTCAACTCCATAACTCACGGGTATAGAAGTGTTTCATGTATGGGTTCTCTCTATGGAGTTGACAAAGGTGTACATTTACTCTCATGGAAATTTAGCCAATTATATATAAGTAACAAGTAAACATTGATCTTATGATAGGAATACTAACAAATGAGATTTCCACCATTCTTTCCACAAGCATACTTCGGATCGGAAAAATCAACACAAAGGATTGTAATGTGGCTTAGGTTTGGGGTTCATAAGAAGAAAAAGTGAAGAGATTTCAAAAACTTCCAAGTATACACAAAAGGGAATTTGTTAAATTTTTCAGTAGACTATACTTTCCTTTTGATGTACTTTTCAATTTTTTAGATTTTTGACTAAGTATAATTTTCCATCTTCTTTTGCCACTGGTGTCTTCATAATTTGATGAACTCTTTCATGAATAATTTGATAGACACATCTAGCACCATGCCATTTTTGTCATCGTTTTCCTTTTTTTTTTTTTTAAATGATAATTTCACACCTAGTACACACTTGGAAGTAAAATGGTAGGAAAATATAGTGTATAAGCTATACTCTAATGTGGAGAGGTATGGATGATGTAGATATGAAAAGAAAAGGCCATATGTGTATATTGGCTCAAAATTGGCTGCTAGGGATATATGATGAAAATGGTCAGCTTGAAAGGCTCAAACGTTAATCCTAAGTTGACTTTCGTCATATCCCAAGTATATCCACCATCTTACCACAAACCATGTAATGATATTCTCAAAAGAAGTGTCAAATTCAACAGATCAATGATACTTATCACAATTTCTATATTTGTAAGCTCTCAATTCTCACAAAATTCATATGAATACTTGAGCAAAATAATTCTTTAGTTACATGTGTCAAATCACCATATTACCACAAAGTTTGGAGAAGTGCATAAATGGTTCTGTGGATACTTTAGCAAAATGATTTAAGATGGGTTTGTTAAATTCACCAAGATGGTTATGAATGAGCATGAGTATCATGTGTGAAAAGATGCCTGTGTGAAAAAACAATTTGGCAATTTTTTTTTTTATATTGATTGAAATATGCCACAGAGTTTAAATAACAGATTTGTATTCCCACCCCCCAACTTAAATGAAACATTGTCCTCAATGTTTAAAAATCAAAATTGAATGGGAAGTAACTAAAAAGAGTAGGATACACCTGATGTGTGATGTGGATAGCTCGCTAAGCATCAAAAGTGGTGATCTGAAATGACAAAATGAAACTATCCTGCATACAAAAATAAAGAAAACAGTAGTAAACAAAAATAAAACAAAACAAACAAGATAATAATAATAATAATAATAAAAATAAAAATAATAATACTTATTATTATAATAATAATTATTGTTGCATGGTGTGGTCAAAGTTGATAGACCAAGTCTACAACCGGACTATCTTCTACTTATAGAACTATTCCTCCTGGGTCAAAAATGAAACACTTATTTGCCCAATAAACTCGGTCCTCGAGCTTCACAGGTAGGTGGCAAAGCTTTAGATTAACTTTTGGTACTTGCCCACTTGAAGGAATCTGTTTTTCATTTTTCTCAAGCAACTCCTTAAACTTCAGTTGCCAAGCCCGTGTGCTATAATCTTGAGTATTGTAAAAAATTGCATAAATTTTAGCTACATCAGACGAATCACTGATAGGATTAAACTCAAAATCAACAATAAAATTCTCAAGGGGATCAGAATCATGAGTTGTGAAAACTTCCCTGTCTATGAGTGAGTCAATCGTGTATGTCTGATGGCACTCGTCATTCTTCACAGTTTCTTGTGCCATATGTTGATCATGAGGTATAGACTGAGCTTGAGAAGGGAACTTACCTTGCTCATTTACACTCAAGAAGCTCGTTAATTTAGACACCTAGCTCTTTATCTCCTTTTGTTCTTCAACAACCTGTATAATTAACGACTCAAATTTTTGGTTAGTCTTACCCTGTACTTCAATAAATGCATGTAAAGTGTCTTCTAAAGAATTTCTAGAAGATTGAGGTGCATGGTATGGTGCAGGATATGATCTAGAAGGTTGTGCAGACTACTGGTTTTCAGACTTCCAGCTGAAGTTGGGATGATTATGCCATCCTCTCATGTTAGCATGTGTAGGACAGTCTTGGGCATGATGATCTACCTAACCACAGACAACACATGGTCCAAAAGATTCTGCATGATTAGCCATGTGTGTTGGTTTTGAGTTTTTGGTTTTCAATAACTCTAATTCTCTGGTGAGCATTTCAACCTTAGCCTTAAGGTTATCCTCTTCCCTTAGATGGTAAATACCACCACTCAGGTTTCCTGTAGGTCGTGACCTATTTGTACTATCAGTAGCACTAGGTCCAGTCCAAGTATAAGCTTTTTCAGCAAGTTCATTGAGGTACTCTATGGCCTCATCAGGATTTTTCTGTAAAAATTCTCCATTGCACATCATTTCCACGAATTGACGTTCCCTGGGCGTAAACCCTTCATAAAAATAACTCACTAAGCGCCAATTCTCATATCCATGGTGGGGACACATACTCAGTAATTCTTTAAATCTTTCCTAAGACTGGTACAAAGTCTCACTATCTTTTTGTGCAAAGGTAGAGATTTGTCTTTTTAAAGCATTGGTCTTATGTTGGAGAAAGTATTTATTAAAAAACACTTGAGTCATCTCACTCCATGTTCCAATAGACCGTGGTCTTAGTGAGTACAACCAACTTTTAGCTTTATCTTTCAAAGAAAAAGGAAAGAACTTTAGCCTTACCGTGCCGTCAGTGGTATATTGACTCTGGAATGTTGCAACTACTTCCTCAAATTCCCTAATATGAACATAGGGGTTTTCATTTTCTAGACCATGGAAAGTCGGAAGTAATTGTATCATTCCTGTTTTGAAATCTACATGACGAACATTAGGTGAGAACATAATACAGGATGGTGTGGCTGTTCGTGCGGGATGAAGATAATCTTGGAGGGTTCTAACAGGTTGGTCCACGTGTTCACTCATCGCGTCAGAATTGGAAGAATTATCAAACAAGCGATTAGAAAAATTAGATTCTGAATCTGATTCTAGCACAGGTCTACTAGCAAACCGTCCAAAAGCGTCTCTGTACCTGCGCATGCAAAGTAAAGAAAAGCGTAGTACTAAAAAAAAATAATTACGAAAAGAAAAGTAAAATAAAATAAAGATGCAGAAAGCTAAAAAGAAAATGAACGAAGTTACCATTTTTTTTTTTACAAACTACTAAAAAAAACTACAAATTCTTCTACCGTCTCCCCGGCAACGGCGCCAAAATTTGATTACGCCCAAAGAATAACGCGGTCGTTTGCAGTATAGCTTTGGGGTGTCGATTCCACAGGGAGATGGATTGAGAAATTGAAGAACAGTAACGAAATTAACAAAAAGATTAAATGAGTGTGATAAGTAAATTTTAGAGTGTGATGTAAATTAAAACTAAATGAGTAATTTGAAAAGTATAAAAATGAGACGAAAAGTAGAGCGTAGGGAATTCCTTGTGTATTTGTGGTATTCAAATTTATTCTTAATTAATTGATAACTCAATTAAGAATTCTATGTCCAAATTCTTAATCGGAAGATATAACATTAATAACCAAAATTTAAATCACATGTAACTCTTTGAAAAATCATTCTTCGCGCTTAACTCTCATAAATTGTTATCGATATTGAGAAAAATCCAACGACGACAATATACCCAAGAGGCGATATTGCAGCAGAGAATTAAATCAATATAGATAATCAATTGCTCCAAACATAATTATAGAACTAATTCACTCAATAGAAAAAGCATGACTGAATCCATAAACGAAAAAGATTCTATAATTATTTGAAGACGAAAAAACATCACAAATAAATTGAGAATAATAGAACAAAAGAGTTTTAATATTTAAAGACCAAATACATGAATCAAAAATAAATTACAAATACCATCACACACACAAGTTCATCCCTAGCCCTCCTTGAGAATTTAGTTACACATATTGAAAATATGCAACAAAAATTCTCCAAGGGATAATATGGAAGAGCCAACCATTATTTTCTTCTCTCTTCTTTGGTTTTTCTTTTCTTTTCTCAAGCTCTCAAGATAATGGCTCTTCCAAAGCATCCTCCCACACTAAGCATTGTCTTAGAACACACACATCTTCCTTCTATTTATAAGCATCCTTCATGCAAGTTGTCATGACAAAATCATCACAATTTCAACTTGTTTTGCCATGTGCCATTCTTGAATCCAAGTGATTTGTAAGTTGTCATTTTGATCATTTGTTTTCCCACCATGCATGAGCTGGATTTTGCTTGTAGGTTGAGTATTTCAATTTTGCTTCTCTATCCATTAGTTGTCTTGTATGACTTAATATCTTGTGGTCAAATAATTTGTCTTGAAGAAACTTGAGTGCACTTCATCTTGCATATGAATTGATCATTGAATTTCCAAGTTGGTGTAGGAGTACTTGCTGGAAAATATTATGATAACATTTGGATTTGATGCAAGTGGCTGAAAAATATCCAGAACGTCAAGTGCAGGTGCGTCCACTTGATGGTCGATTTTGTCTTAGATTGAGTGGATATCTCTTCAAACATAAAACACAAAAGTTATATATATTTCTCTTGCGGTTCTATATCATCTTGAATCAGCTCAATCGGAGATTGGATGAGAGAGTTATGCCCATATTACGAAAAGATGTCAGAACTGTCTAAAATTCCGCAATTATCTTCATTTGCTCCTAATGTCTCCATTTGTGTCCTAAATCAAAATATAAGAATAATGAGTATATTTAGGCATCAAATAAGAATAAAGTATTAAACATTAAGAGAGAAAAATATGGCATTTTATATTCTCATCAATATATTAAATCATGCGTATATCTATTTCAAGATAAATGACCATTAATTTTAATAACATGAGTTATATCCATTATTTTCTCATTTCTTTTAGTATTTAAATACAGTATTTAGAGTGCATTTTTGTGCACTCATCACTATCTTACACTATAAATTTCCTTTCAAATGTTGGCCGCCCTTGAAGAAAGGAAATATTTTTCCAAAAACAACCTTTTCATCTTGTTCCATGTGGTAATACTCCCGGAGAGTAGATAATAGAGCCAATCCTTTGCCGAATCCTTCAAAAAAAAGGAAGGTTTCTTAATTTAATTTAATCTTCAGTCACCCCTATGGGTTTCACACTTGTGCATATCACATGAAATTCAAATGCTTATGAGGATCTTCACTTGCAAGGCCATGAAAAGTAGGCAAAAGATATATTAGGCCAGATTTTAATTCAAAAGTAGTAGTAGCATCTAAAGTAGAGAACGCTATGCATAAAGGTTGTTGATTCAAATCAGAAGTGGGAAGTTCTTTCAAAGTTCGATTTCCAGTCGTGGCTTCTTCCTCTTCAAAATCAAAACGCTAGCAAATAGGGAATCAAGAGCCAAATCGTTCTCTTTAGAATTTCTCCAAGCTTCCCTTTTTAAGCTGCAGAAAGTTCTCTCTATTTCTAAATCACATTGAAATCACCTTACTTAGAAGACCGAGTTACAATCATAAACAATCAAGGA
The DNA here is from genome assembly GCA_036898215.1 of Platycarya strobilacea. Lineage (NCBI taxonomy): Eukaryota > Viridiplantae > Streptophyta > Magnoliopsida > Fagales > Juglandaceae > Platycarya > Platycarya strobilacea. The sequence continues at coordinate 29,149,268 of CM072548.1, read as the reverse complement.
AATAATACATCATGAAAAAATATAAGAAATCAGAAGAAAACTAGAGTAATGAAAATAAACAAAAATAACTATCGAATACTAATGTCATTTTTTTTCAATTGTTTTTAATATTTTGTTTTTTCCAAAAACGAAATATTGATCACAAGAAGCACAAAAATCAACTAGAATCACTCCTAGGTAATGGTGCCAAAATTTGGTACGCTGTTGCAGGCAACCAAAACTAAAACATATACTCTTAAAAAAATATATATATAATATATATATATAGTAATGCGAGTAAGAATCGTTTCCACAGAGAGTATCTAGCCTAATTTTATGGTACTTGAATAAGGATGGGGGTTTTGAATATAACGAAAATAATTTCAAGGAAGATAAAAACAAATAAAAAAATAATTCAATTTAAAATATAGAATTCACTCAAAAGAACAAATCTTGGTCTAAGTCAACTTCCACAATCGAAATTTTACAACTGATCATTGATACAAATATATATATTAATTAATATTTTGAATATTTATCCTTGGAACTATTTTCCTATCTCTTCTTAGTCGTAGTTAATTAGAAAAGAAGCAATCTGATTAATCCTAACTATTAAACAACCTAAGACAATCACTAAGTATTTAATCTAGTAGCAGCCTTAAGAATTAAAGAGATCAATGAAACTAAACAATACAAGCACAAACAGCCACATTTAATTTAGTTGAGCATTCTTCTTAAAATCTAATAATTTTTTATGTAGCAAATCATTAAATCTTAATTATTTCATAGATTATAGAGATCAAACAATTACAGATTTGATATCTAACCTAGCAGTAGATTACAACAAATAATAAACTAGTAATTAAACGATATAATCATGAAAATAGGTACAGAAAAATATCTGATACTCAAAGCATAAATTGAATAATAAAAACACAAATTAGATCTCACAGTTTTATCGATTCTGAGGTTTCTGTTTCCTTAGATCAAGTACGAAAGTTTAGCCACGCGAGTGTGACATCCCCAATTTACGTTTGAGATCTAATGTAAACCGAAATGTCAGGATATGTAATACTAGGTTATATACCCATCGTATATGTCAGAAATAGTATGCATGCACCTAACTTACTAGTAATATGCAATAAGTATCACAGCAGAATAATGTTATTTTCTAAAGTATGAAAAGAAGTCTAATTTTGTATAGTGATCACATGGCACAACATAATTACATACACATAGTTTAATATTTACAACACCATAGAGTACCAAATTTTATAGAAAACAGATTTCCAAATATATACATCGCTTATCATACTACTATGCCTCCTCACCTTAAAAGCTCCTTCTTAACTTCTTTATACTCATTTCTGTAGCACAACATATTCATACCAATTTCAAAATCTTGTTGGAGGTATTTACCTATTGGCGTCAGATAGCCACCGCTCAAGGACAAAGAGCCATCAGGGCTCAAGGACAGGCAATATCCAACGTGAACTTGCTCTTCGGATGAGGTAGACGCATGTTGCCTCATGACCTCCAATATATAATCATACATAGAAGAGGCGTAGTCATCAAAAAGAGAGTATTAAATGGATGCCTCAAGGCTCACCTGAGTCTCTCGGTAGGTCTAGGTGTGATAACCTGAATTTTTAGATATCCGCTTAATTTTCATATGTGGAATGATTATGTTTCTCCAAAACTATTTTTAGGAATTTTTGGGATATATATATATAGGATTTTTTATATTTAAAGGTTAGGAGTAGAGTTGGGTACAAATGTGGCTTGTTTTAAGGAGAAAAAAGTGCCTAACCCGAGATCTCGCTCGACTCCCGCTTGATTTCTGGCTCGAGCGAGATACAGCGATAGACTTAATGTCTTTTGGTAGAACAGTCATAACTTGCTCGTTTGATGTTGGATTTGAGTGATTCAAGAGGCTATGGAAATCTAAGAGAAATATATACAACTTTTATGTTTTAAGGTTTAAGAGATATAGACTTAATCAAATAAGAAATAGAGATTTAAGTACCAGGTCTGAATTGGAGATAGATAAGCATTGACTTTGAAGTTGACTAAGAACTTTGGATAAGATTAATCCTTTGGATTATTTTCTCAATTATCCTAAGATCTGGACAAGTGTGTAGTGATGTGGAAAATGAGGAGATTTTATTTAGTAAATTTCGTGTGAAATAAGAAGAATCATCTATTCACCACTTGGTGTGGCCGGATTGGTGTTCTCAGGCTTATCTGTCGAGTTTTATTAGAAAATTCATAACTTGGTCATATGAACTCCAAATGAAGTGATTATAGTTCCTATGGAACCTTAAGACATAGATCTAGAACTTTTATGATTGGAGGTTTTACAGAATCGAAGTGTATCAATGGATTACTTGGGATGGAATGGGATTGATCTGTTTTAAGTGCAAACTGGAGCCCGAAAATAAATCACTCCACCACCTCACTTTAGAAGTTCGAATTTGATTGGTTTTCCTCATTGTTATCTGCTAGATACAATATAAAAGCATGTGTCAAGTGGAGGAAGAGCTTCTAGAAGAATAATTAGTTTAAAACCAAGTAAAAGTGAAGAACTAATCTGATTGGCCAAAACAACCAACTATCCCCCTTGTTTCCAATCAATTGGTAACCAAACCTTGGGAATTAGGTGATGAGATACTTTCCAGCCACTCTAAGGGTATTAAGGAGGTCTGGGACGTTGGACAAGGGTGAAGAAAAGGTTCTAGAAGTTTTGGGGGTGCAAGGAAGGCCAATAGCCTGTTGAGCATATCTTAGATATTTTAGACTTTTTGGAGTTTACTTTTATACCTGTATTTAGTAATTATTTGGGGCTATTGATCTAAGATGATTTTAGATAAGGAAGAAGCATAGCCATGGGATGAAAATCCTTAGAGATCATGAGACATATGGAGGATCATTAGATTAGGCCAAGGCTGGACAACATGTCATACCCATACACGGTTGGATCTAACTAATTGCCTTGATTGGTTTTCCTTCCTTCTTCCCAAACCATCGATCCCTCTATATATATATAACCATCTTCAGTCCAAAAGGGACCTTTTGGAAGAAGAAACTCACGCCCACTTGGAGAGAGCCAAAGAAGAAGTCTCTCTTAACCCTTGAACCTCCAAACATCACCTAAGTGAACTAAGTGAGTGCTTTGAGGAGAAATATTGCAAGGACTAGTTGGATCATTCAACCAAGCTTTGGAGAAACTTGTAAGTATACAATTTAACTTAATCTTGGCATAGAATAAGTATATTGTTGATGGAATTAAGTTTGTTGTTAGTTGGAGCTTAAACTAGGCTTATATGATGTGTTTGGAATCTATGATGTTTTGGATATGATTTTGTGATGGTAAAATGTTAGGAAAATTATAAGGACATAGATTTATGTTTTAATAAGTAAAAATAAGGTTTATGTGAAAAGATTACTTGGTTTAGGTTGAAAAACCCCATGAGCCATGATCTCGCTCGACTGTCGCTTGATACCCCACTCAAGCGAGTTCCAACCCGGGACTTCGCTTGACTTTCGCTCGACATCCCGCTAGAGCGAGATGCCCTATTTTGCTTAAATTCAGGGTTTTTCCTGGAATAAAATTAGTGTCTCAGATGAAATGAGTTCTAGGTCGGAAAAACTCATAAGAATAAGGAAAGACATAGTGGTATCACCCAACTACGGGTAATAATAGTGGTATGACCCAACTACGGGTAATAATAGTGGTATGGTCCAACCACGGGTAACAATAGTGACATAGCTCGACCACGGATAATAATAGTAGATATTAATAAAAACTTATGAGAACAAGGGTTCTAAGATAAGAATGAAAAGCATATGCATGTATGAATATGCTAGTCATGTCATGACGGGGACGGCAATACGTAACGCCCATATGACTGACGTGCTGACAGGGACGGCGATACATAACGCCTGTCGTAAGAATAAGAATTATGTCACTACAGGGACGGCGATACGTAATGCCCATAGGATTGACATGGCTAGTAGGGACGGCGATACGTAACGCCCGCTATGATAAGAATGCTTACGTTATTACGGGGACGGTGATACGTAACGCTCGGATGACTGGTAAGTTGACAGGGACGCCTGGCATATATGTTAAGTATGTTCCGTGTCATTACAGAGATAGCGATACGTAACGCCCGTAAGATCGACACGAGACTCATCATTACGGGGATAGCGATACGTAACGCCCATCAAAGATAAGAGATAAGTAAGACTCGACAGGGATGACAATACGTAACGCCTGTTGAGATTATGTAATAAGTAAGACCCGACAGGGATGGCGATATGTAACGCCTGTCGAGATTATGTAATAAGTAAGACCGGATAGGAACGGCGATACGTAACGACTGTCGCGGTTATGTAATAAGTAGATTTCGATGGGGACGGCGATACGTAACACCCATCAAGGATAAGTAATAAGGGAAACCTATAAGGTTAAGAAGTATAAGTATAAGTATAAGTATAAGTATTAAGTATGTGATGATGGGTCTAGCTAAGATCTAAGTTTGTATGGGAAGACGAGTAATTGATTTGTATAAGTCCCATAAAGCATTTTTATAAGTGATATGTTGGTGAGTATGGCTATGTATGATGATAGTTGTTGTTATCTATGCCTTATTGCTTTAACTGTGTACTTACTGAGATTTCTTGTAAATCTCACTCTTTTACTCATTTCTTATGGAATGATAGATGTTGTTGCAGGGATAGATAAATTGTATTGAGACCCGATCAGCACTAGAGATTCTGAGATACCCTGAGGGTTCTATAGAATGCTCCTCTCCGGTTGAGATGATCCCATGTTCGTGATCAAGTAAAGAAGTAAGAGTACTGGATGATGGTGGGATATGAGATTATGTTTTGAGAAAACTAACTGGGTTATGTAAGAGTTAATACAATATGTTTAATGTAAATACGATGTTATGAAAAGTGTAATTTTAGTGTGCCATGTGATCTATTGATGCGAGAGTTAGATCTCTTTGCATATATTGAGATTTTACTTCTTCCAGCTGCGATCGGCGTTGCATTTTATTAGTAAGCTTAGATGCATGCATGCTACTTTTTATATTTACGTAGGATAAGTAGCCTTGTGTTACTTGTCCGGATGTGTCGATTTACGTTGTAATCAATGTGAAAAATTGGGGTGTTACACTAGGTCTCCCTTCGTGTCATATTTTCCTACAACCAAATTTATCATTTTGAAATGAATGATAGATAAAATTTAAAGAATGAGATTCTGAGAAATCTCAGTAGATGCACAAATAACATAATACAAGCATTAACAATATATACAGATAACACGTAAATGCACATGATATGAATATGAAACTTATTAATCATGACTTATGCATGACTTAAACACGACTTGTGCACCTCTTTACACAAATTTTTATTTTTCTAGAAAAATGACTTAATTGACACAGGTGCACATCTTTCCATGATGTGATGTATCTTTTTCATGAAATTCTTAACTTTCATGTTTTCATTTTTGTTCATGCAAACCTTAGTCTTAACCTCGACGGCAGATCGAATCGCATTCACCATCAGCTTTTATATTCACATCAGTTATCCAGCAGATCGAATCACTTTCACGTCATGACGTGATTTTTCTTATCATAGCGGCAAATCGAATCACCTTCACCGCCAAGTCATGTCAGTCATACGGCATATTGAATTGCCTGCACTGTCATAACACGACTTTCATTTTTTGACGACAGATTGAATCGCCTTTACTGTTGGCACGTTAGTCATCCAGCAGATCGAGTCGCCTTCACCATCATGACACGACTTTTCATATTCATATTCTTATTCTTTTCTTATCCATTACTTGTTCTTGTAAAAATTTCATTAACTTATTTCTTAGAAAAATGGTATGACCCAAAACAGAAAATCTTTTGACGTAATTAGACATGCATGTACTACTAGGCTTTTTCATGCATGCTACATGTTTTCATGGGTCATATAACATATAGAACATGTATTATCAACACATGACATACACATATCAACACATGACATACACATATCAACTTATAGTAAACATTTTTTATCAATTAAAACATAAGCAATTCATTTGAAGGAAAATCATTTAACCTTAACCCTAATAAGTATAGGGCCAAATGCCATGATCTAATAAACTTGTATTTCTCTTCAATTCCTTGAAATCAACTTACTTTCTTATTATCATATCTTAAAAATTTCATGAATAAGCTAAAATGAACTCATAGCCGAAACCCTCCTCCACATGATAAACTATTTTCTTCAATTCTTTTCTTAGCAAAATATCCATTTTACCACCAAATATCCATAATTCTTCCACTACTCTTTAAAAGAGCTAATTAATAAAATTTTCCTCAATCACTCACTAATTTAAATTGGTCATAATATCATTCATTTAAAATAATAACAACTCAAAATACTTCAAGGTGTTCCACCAAAATCGAAACCATATGAGTCCTTAACTTGGCTCTTTTGTCATTTCAACATCACATATCATTGTCCAATCTTCAATCTACAATTTACTAAAATGAATCATTGTTCCTTAGAATACTTTTCTCCATTTATCACACTACTCTCTTTTAAAAACAACTTAGCACAAACTTAACATATTCTATGAACATATTAAACGCTCAAATGAACATCCTTCAACATGTTAACTCTATATATATCAATACATACTAACAATGAATTATAAATGCACTTACAAATTCCTTAAAGGGATAAAAACTTGTGAGGAGTGTTTGTCTTGAAGAAAACCTTTGAAAGATCACCAAAAAGCCTTGAGAAGTAGTCGTAGAGTTAAGTGAATGGAAACTAAGGTAACGGGTTTTCCAAGTGGATTTAGTTGTGAGTTTCCAAATGAAAAATGGTGGGGGATTATTCATATATATAGTGGTCGACTTTCCTAAACTAAAAGCGGTGAAAGAAAAATCCAAAAATCACATGGAAACTCCCTTACCGTGCCACCTATCCCTATTAGGCCTTAATATACTCATTTCCTCTCTTTTAGGCTTGGTTGGCATTTGTGATGACTTAAGCCTTATTTTAAGCTAATGGTTTCACTTGTCCCCACACTTGTCAAATTATCATGTGTGGTAGATAGATATTTTCAAATAAACACAAGGGTAAGTCGGTTACAACATGCAGAGGTCGGTAGTGATATGCATAAGTTGGTTCCCTTTGTTTTTCCTTCTCATTTTCATTGGTCACTTGTAGCTAGGTGACAAAATACTCTTTTCCACCTACCTCCTTATTCTAGACAAGTTTACTATGAGCCAAGTGTCTTCCCTTGAGTTTGAACCAATTGGAATTCTATTTAGAATCACCTTAACCGAAATCCATCCCAAAGAAATATCTAATATTTTAGTTCTTCTGTTCTTCCAATCATCGCTTACCACCTATGAATTCTTGTCTTCTAGGCAAGGAAAAAAATCTAGAAGAATTCCTTGTCTCCTAAGTCCAAGCTATAACCTCCAAAATATTCAAATTCTTAAACAATTGCCATATGTCCCCATTTATTTTCTAATATCTCTCTCATGGCCGAAACTCCCAAAAGAAATTATATTGTTTGTGTTTTCATCTCCTTCCTCCAATTGTCATGTGTTTCTTAAAAAAATAAAATAAAATCTTTCCTACCTTTGTGGGCTTAAAGTCTCACTAGCAACTTATATTTAAAAAAATTTCCAATAAAATATCAAGAATAATTCTAAGGCACATATAACTATCCCAAGTATGATAAATCAAATGAAGAAAATATCATTTTGTCGCAGAGAGCCACGATGAAAACTCAAAGGAAAATGTGGAAAAGAGGAAGAAAAAGGGTTAAGGGCGTGGTCTTCTTTAAAACTAAATATATATATAAGTCTCCTCCATTCACTAGTTCTCTAGATAGGATTAAAATAAGATATACTTCATTTAAACTTTGAATTATCCTTCATTTCTTTCCATGCACATCAATTTGAATTTGAATTTAAATTATCCTCCCTTGATAGACTTCTTTTTTAATTTGAATTGAAACTTTGAAATGGCTTAACATCTTCACATCTCTTTTCGTTCAGCATTTTAAAATGGAACATCAACAGTGCAAATGCATTGACTTGAATCCCGATTTCAACTTTGGTGCGGCCAATAAGAGAGTTATGCTTGGAGTTCCATATCATTTTGTATCATCTCAATTGGAGCTCATATAAGAGAGTTATGCTTAGATTACGAAGTCATGTTGAAACTATCCAAAATCACCCAATTAGCTTCGTTTTGCATTTAACACCTCCATTTGCATCCTAAATCAAAATATAAGAATAATGAGTACATTTAGGCATCAAATAAGTATAAAAGATTAAATATTAAGGTATAAAAATATGACATTTTGTATTCTCATTAACAGTAAATCGAAACGCTTTCACCGACAGTTTTTCTTATTATAATGGCACATCGAAATGCCTTCACCGTTAGTTTTTCTTATTAAAGATTCTTATCATGTTTCTTTTGAAAAAATGATAATTCGACACATGAAACTTGTGACATAAATGGACATGCATGCAAACTTGGATTTTCTTATGCATGGCACATGGTTCATGTGACATATGACATATGAAGCATGCATTTTTCCAATAATAGCTTGAAAGTATTAGAACATACAAACATCATTCAAAACATGGAAACATAGTCAATCAATCTCATGAAAACATCACATAGCTCAACCAAGCCTTCAAAAGAGTCAAGGCCAAACCCTTCAAGCCTTACTACACCTCATTTCCCTTCGTCACATCATACCAACACATGCATCCTATGGGCATTTATCAAAAACGCATCCTTCGACTACAATAAAAGCCTAAGCCGAACCTTAATGCACTCAGATGATGGTTTTCCTACATCAATTCACATGACTTATTCTGATTCTATTTACATATCCCTATATCCAAATCACATTATAGGGCAAACAATGAAATTAATCCATGAATTACTCAAGGAAGATTAGTAAATGATCATACCTCCATGCATGAGTCAAAAGCAATGTTTTAACCTCAAAAATAGGTCAAAGTCGAGCCTATAAGTCCAAAATAGATACTTTATTTTTCAAACAAAAATCATTCATTCTCCACCCAATCAACTAAGCCAAATTCACTATAAATCATACAATTATTCAAACCCTTAGCCGAAACTACCAGGTTAAACTCCTTAAATTCTTTCATAAAGTAAGTCATGCATATTCCAATCCAACAATTATAAATTCAACCAAACAATATCTACAAATAAATCCAAGCCCAAACAATTTTCCAACTAATAGGTTATCTCATCCTCCTTTTAATGGTCTCGGGCCTAACTAACCTACTTTCAGATTTATTAATATTATTAATCAATTACCAAACACTTAAAGCTGCCAAAAATGGTTAGTTCATGATTAAATAAATAAATAATAGAAACAAACATAAATTACGCACATGACTGCTACTTACAGTGCAAGTAAGTAGCTCAAAGGAATAAGTGTGTCGGTCCATGATCCATAACGTGTAACTCGTATGTTATTTGTCTCTTGGCATGGCTAGTGATGGTTTGGGCTAGGGTACTTGATTTGATACTAGAAGTTAGGAAAATACTCATTGAAGGAATGGGACTCTCATGGTGGTAGTGGTAAAGTGGTACAACCACTAAAAAGTTGCAGATCTAGCTCAAAAGATGTAGAAACTCATTTTCAGGTTTGGGCTTACACAAGGAAAGTGGGGCCATGGATGGAGGAGCTGGGCTAGGGGGAAGATTGGTGGTGGCAAGGAAACATTTTGGTGGTGGCTATGATGCCGGATGGTGGCCAACGACAGCACTAATGGGCTCAATCTGTGGGTTTCAAAACCCATTTCATGGGTTTCTTGCTCTAGCGAAGGGAGGAAAAGGGATGGGCTATGGTAGCCTGGGGTTGGTTGTGATAACTTGATAGTTTCCCTTATTAGATTTCATGTTTAGTATAGTTATATTTATCTTAAAGTTATTTAGTAATTTTGTTGGAACTTTTTGGATATATTACTTGATATTTTGGTTAGACTTCTTCCTTGTGATAAGTAGTGACAAACATGGACTCAAATTGGTGTGAGATTTAAATAAAACTACAAGAAATATTTGGAGGCCATGGTTTGGATGTAACTGGAGAAAAATAAAATTGTCACCTTGTTTTAAAGACAAGAATCCATAGGTGGCAAGTGGTGATTGGATGGAATGAGTGAGCAAACAATTAGATTTTCTCCTTAGCAAGTTTCAGTCATGAGTTTGTAGTGGGAAAATTATAGTTGGTTCAATATCAAAGGAAGACACTTGGCTTAAGTTGAACTAGCCTAGAACTAAGGGGTAGGAGGTAAAAAAGAGTTTTGTCATTTAGCTATGTAAAGCCAATGAAATGAGGTAGGGGAGGCAAGGTGAAAACCAACCTTGCTAGATGAGTTTTTCTAAAATCTCCATGCCATGACATATTTTCTTGACAAGTGGGAGACAAGTGGCATCTAGGGAACTAAGGTTTGGAATGAAAGTTGGCAAGCACTAAGGTGAAATGGGGTTGGCCGAAACTCAATCTTGGTCTACCCTAGATATGTTGCACCAAAAGTGGAGATGATGCATACCTACTTTTGTCTTTTTCTTACGTGTCTACCTTAGCTTAAGATAAGCCCTAAGTCATATCATTTGCCAACTAAGTCTAGAATGAGATGGGATGATTACATTAAAGCCTAAATGGGACACATGGCTTACGACAATGGGATGGTTTAGGTAAGTTTCTAGAATTCCTTCCACCATTTTTGCTTAAAGGAGTCGACCAAGGTTTAGGAGAACACTCCCTCCATTTCTCACTTGAAACTCTCAGCCAAACCAAGTCTAAAACGCTCTCCACCTTTTCTTCTACTCCCTCACCTTAACAACTCTTCCACTAGGCATCTTGGTGTGATCTTTCAAGGATTCTCTAAGGCAAACCACCCTCACAAGGTAAGCACTTCATTTAAACCTTTCTATGTTCAAAACATGTAAGAAATGAGAGAAGTATTCCTTTCTATTTTCAGCTAGGGCATGTTTAAAAAAGAGATGTTTTGTTTTCTTAGAAAAGCCACTTATAGGTTTTAACCTTAAATTGTTATATTTCTTTTCGGATTCTCTTGTCTCTCTTTGTTAAATCCTTTGGAAAAAACTTATAAGTGAATCTATAACTTAATCCTAGCATTTACTTGTATATGTGGGTTTGACATAAAGTTGGTGGTTTAGTTTGAGGGCCTAATATGCTTATAATATATGTTGTGGTTGTGCTACATTGCTTTAAAGAAAAATAGTGTAGTCTATGGAGAAAATCTTCTAAAAAATAAGGATTTATTTTAGTAAGTTATGGTTAGAAGTGTGGAGGATGGTATGTGATGTTGGAATGGCAAAACGGAATTGAATTGGAAGATCCTAAGGTTCGGCCCTAATGAGATGGGTTTGATTATTTTGAGTTTTCAACTTTTAGATGTTGTTATGATAATTAACTCAAATTATTGGGGTGATAGAGAAAATTATATCATTGATTTTTTTTAGTAGAACAGTGGAAGAATTGTGTGGGTGAAATGGTTATTTGATGAAGAGAAGGATAGATGAAATGATTCACCAAGTGATTTAAGGTTTTCGGCTAAGGGTTAGTCTAGCTCAATTGTGGAGTTTACAAAATATACTAAGAAAAGAGTAAGTTGAGTTAAAAGAAAAAGAAAGATTATTTTTTTTTGAAATAACTCCCTATGGTATTCAGCCTAAGGTTTTGGGGGTTAGGTTGAATTTTTTTTAATATTTGTTCAAGTGGCTTATTTGGGTTTTAATTGGAAAAGACTTATTGGTGTTAGTATAATATGAATATGTCATGAGTTGGAAATGCATACTCCACATGTTATATGGCCCATGAATTATATAGCATGCATGAAAAAGTTTAGGAACACATTCATGTCCATTTACGTCACAAGAAGCCCATTTTGAGTCATAACATTTTTAAAAGCAAATGAGTGAAAGAATTTTACAAGAATTTCAAAGGTTAAGAAAAGTCGCGTCATGACGGTAAAGGCAATTCAATTTGCCAGACAATTGACATGCCAACGGTGAAGGCGTTTCGATTTTCCATCAAAAAATGAGAGATTACATCATGAAGGTGAAGGCGATTCAATCTGCTGTATGACTGACGTAACCATAAAAGTTGACGATAAAGGTGTTTCAATTTGCTGTCAAATGATAAAAGGTTGTGTCACAACAATGAAGGCAATTCAATCTGCCGTATAACTGACATGACTAAGAAAGCTGACGGTGAAGGCGATTCAATCTTCCGTCGAGATTCATAAAACCCGATGGTGAAGGAGTTTCGATCTGCCTTCGAGATTAATGAATAAGTATGATAGTAAAGGCGATTCAATCTACTATCATACCAAGATTTACAAAAGTAAGAATTTCAAGAAAAAGACATATTATCACAATAAAAGTTTTATACCAGTGCTAACAGAAGTCCTTCTATGAAAACATGCAATGGGCATAAGTCATCTGTGTCGACGCCCCCGCTTATGTTTTGGGATCGGACGTAAACTAGGACGTCAGGGATAAACAACACAAGAAAGTTCACCACTCATTCTAAACTTAAGTTCGAGCATGCGTTTAAATTAAAAGTAGTGAATAGAAAATTTTTGCAGTAGAAAAGGTCAAGTCAATCTAAAATTAGGTAAGTACTTAAAATTTTGTTTTACGTCACATGGTATAACAATTGTAAATTCCCAAAATAACTTCATAATAATAATTATCACAAAAAGTGTCAGCTTCCACAAAATATTTACTTTCCCAAAACATCGAGAACCATCAAAAGATAATAAAAATATAAGCAAATGACATCATCCATGCGCTAACCACACAACCATCCGCTAAAACAAGGGATCATCCTTAACCTTCTAAACCCTGGAACCATATAGGAATTGCCCCGGGACCATATAGGAATTGCCCTAGGCCCATCCAACCGTAATGCAAAAGACCTGTCCTCGCCTCTAAGGTGTAAACGCGGACCACAAATAGAGACCCATCATTCCCTAGAGAGAGTTAACATCCAACACATTAACGACCAGCGGCCTTATAAAGCACCCTCCATCGCATGTCCGATACAAACTGATCGTACAAAACAGGGATCACCACATCAAAAGGCAAGAAATCACTAGACCATTAGTGGTCTGGAGAGTCTTTCCGAGCGTCAAAGTCATCGATGTCGTCCTCACCTACAACCACTTCTATCGCCCCAACAAAGAACGATAGTTAAAATATAAATGAATAAGATTTCGAGAAATCTCAGTAAGTACACAACTATCTCAACAAAATTATTGGAAGCATACATAGAAGCAAATAACAAACAGAATATGTGTCATGCATATGTGACTAATGACTTAGCAAATGCATATGTTCATGAAAACTTTTATAAAACTTGGCTTTCTTTCAATCTTGATACATATACTTGCTTTTCAAAAAAAAAATGGTTTATCATATAATGTAAATATTTTGACTCATGCTTTAGAAACCATTTTTCGTAAAAAAAAAAAAAATTCGTTTCATTCGTCATTTCTTATCTCAGGCGCCACTTAGCATATTCATATCATTTTTGGGGCTCAAAAGTCATTCATATCATGATTTCTTATTGAATACCTCACAGTTTTCTTATGCACCATATGTTCCCCCTTAGTTACCGTATCACCTAGTGACCACTTAAGCCTAAATGACTACGTTACGCATTACCGAAACACCGGCAGACTGCTCAAGTCGGGGCGACTGTGTTATCCGCTCTTCATCACTCGGTGACCACTCAAACCAAGTGACAACATCCTTATTCTTATAACGGTAAGGCAAAAGCCAACACTGTCCTTGGGCACCCACTAGCTTTAGGTGCAACCACGCTCCGGACTCCTTTTGGAGTCATACATGGTCTACCAACTATTCTTCGTCGACCCAAGGGCTTTCACTCGACTTTAAACACTCCTAAGTGAATAGGGAGTTTTATTGGGACACTACCTCATCCTAGCCTTTGGAGTTCTTATAAAACTTTAATTCCTTTCTTTTTCTTTGAAAACATGTTTGACTCAAAAAAATGAGTTTCATGCTTCATGCATGTGACATGTAACCTTTAGTACTTAACATGCGAATCATGAGACTAGTTCAAGCACACGCATAGCCATGCTCATACACTATCAAAACACCACATGATTCCATCAATAACTTAAATAAAAGCACACAAATGGGCCAAATAGGCAAAGAGGAGTACTCGACCTTCACTACTAGGGTTGGGCCGAGACCCTCCATGTAACAACCTAGGATTTTCTTCTTTTATCTTTCTCCATGTACTCAAATAAGTCTTAATAAAATTGATTAAATATTTTAGCATCACTAAGAGGAGTTGACCGAACCCTATAGTCCTTAGGATTAGTATTTTATTCTCTAAACCAAAATAGCATACTTACTCCTATGTAGGAAAATTGAATTTCATGCTAATAGATCCTCCTAGTTTCATGCTTCTAGATTTTCTATATATTCTAGGCATAATCATCACTTGAAAGAATAGTTGATCATTGAAAAACCCAACCCTAAAAACCTTCAAATCAGAAACCCATATATGCACCAAATCAATATTTTTCAACTCCAAACTTTATCTTAACATGCATTTATTTTGTCACCATTTATCATAACAATCATGCCTCATTCATCCTTTGCAACAAAGTAACTAAATCCACCATTATAACATAAATCTCAAACCTACAATGAAACATTAACCAAGCATGGATTTTGTAACTAAATATGCAAAGCATTTCTTCAAGTAATCTAACCTAGCATCACCAACCATCCAAAAAGTTTAATCTTAGTCATGCATGCATTTTTATTACTATATTCCATATCAATATGCTTTCATTTTCCTTTGCATCAAATTGGCCAAGTCCACTAACATAATATAAATTTAAGCCTAAAATAACATATGGAGTAAGCATGGATTTGTAACTAAATAAACAAAACATTTCTTTTAAGAAAACCTAGCCTAGCATCACCAAGCATTCAACAATCAATACAACCATATTCACTCAAATATATACAAGAAATGCTAAAGTCAGGATAGAGGTGCATTTACAATACTCCAAGTAGAATAGAATAGCTCTAAAAAATATATAAAGTAATCCATTAAAATAAACTAAAAGCATATAGTTAAAGAGAAAATCTAAGTGTATAAACCTTGGTGTGTGTACATGATCTAACCTAAGTTTCTATACATGAAATAGGTTATAATTTAGCTTACCTATTCAACTATGCTTCCACTCAAGATCTCTTTGCTCAAACTCCACTAGACTGAGAATATTTTGGTGTTTGGGAAATGAAATAACACAAAGCAAAGTGAGAGTGGAAAGGGAGAGCTTGTTGCCGTGGGAGTGGTGTGGGTGTGTGTGTGAAAAAGGGAAGTAAAGCAAGTGGAAGAGCAAGGGCAAAAGGCCATTCAGCCATGAGGACTTCTAGGCCTTCTAGGCACTCATTTCCCTAGTTTATAATTGATCTTTGATAGATTGAAAGACCACTTTGATTGACCCCTGATGAGTGCACAAAAATGCACTCTAAATACTCTATTTAAAGACTAAAAGAAATGAGAAAATAATGGATATAACTCATGTTATTAAAATTAATGGTCATTTATCTTGAAATAGATATAAGCATGATTTAATATATTGATGAGAATATAAAATGTCATATTTTCCTCTCTTAATGTTTAATACTTTATTCTTATTTGATGCCTAACTATACTCATTATTCTTATATTTTGATTTAGGACACAAATGGAGACATTAGGAGCAAATGAAGATAATTGCGGAATTTTAGACAGTTCTGACATATTTTCGTAATATGGGCATAACTCTCTCATCCAATCTCCGATTGAGCTGATTCAAGATGATCTAGAACCGCAAGAGAAATATCTAGAACTTTTGTGTTTTATTTTTGAAGAGATATCCACTCAATCTAATACAAAATCGACCATCAAGTGGACGCACCTGCACTTGATGTTCCTGGATATTTTTCAGCCACTTGCATCAAATCCAAATGTTATCATAATATTTTCCAGCAAGCACTCCTACACCAACTTGGAAATTCAATGATCAATTCATATGCAAGATGAAGTGCACTCAAGTTTCTTGTAGACAAATTATTTGACCACAAGATATTAAGTCATACAAGACAACTAATGGATAGAGAAGCAAAATTGAAACACTCAACCTACAAGCAAAATCCAGCTCATGCATGGTGGGAAAACAAATGATCAAAATGACAACTCACAAATCACTTGGATTCAAGAATGGCACATGGCAAAACAAGTTGAAATTGTGATGATTTTGTCATGACAACTTGCATGAAAGATGCTTATAAATAGAAGGAAGGGATGTGTATTCTAAGAGAATGCTTAGTGTGGGAGGATGCTTTGGAAGAGCCATTATTTTGAGAGCTTGAGAAAAGAAAAGAAAAACCAAAGAAGAGAGAAGAAAATAATGGTTGGCTCTTCCATATTATCCCTTGGAGAATTTTGGTTGCATATTTTCAATATGTGTAACTAAATTCTCAAGGAGGGCTAGGGATGAACTTGTGTGTGTGATGGTATTTGTAATTTATTTTTGATTCATGTATTTGGTCTTTAAATATTAAAACTCTTTTGTTCTATTATTCTCAATTTATTTGTGATATTTTTTCGTCTTCAAATAATTATAGAATCTATTTCGTTTATGGATTCAGTCATGCTTTTTCTATTGAGTGAATTAGTTCTATAATTATGTTTGGAGCAATTGATTGTCTATATTGATTTAATTCTCTGCTGCAATATCGCCTCTTGGGTATATTGTCGTCGTTGGATTTTTTCAATGTCGATAACAATTTATGAGAGTTAAGCACGAAAAATGATTTTTCAAAGAGTTACATGTGATTTAAATTTTGGTTATTAATGTTATATCTTCCGATTAAGAATTTGGACATAGAATTCTTAATTGAGTTATCAATGAATTAAGAATAAATTTGAATACCACAAATACACAAGGAATTTTCTACGCTCTACTTTTCGTCTCATTTTTATACTGTTCAAATTACTTATTTAGTTTTAATTTACGTCACACTCTAAAATTTGCTTTTCGCACTCATCTAAATCTTTTTGTTAATTTCGTTACTGTTCTTCAATTTCTCAATCCATCTCCCTGTGGAATCGACATCCCAAAGCTATACTGCAAACTACCGCGTTATTCTTTGGGCGTAATCAAATTTTGGCGCCGTTGCCGGGGAGACGGTAGAAGAATTTGTAGTTTTTTTAGTAGTTTGTAAAAAAAAAAAAAAAGAGCGATAGCTTCGTTCATTTTCTTTTTAGCTTTCTGCATCTTTATTTTATTTTACTTAACTTTTCGTAATTTTTTTTTTTTCAGTATTACGCATTTCTTTACTTTGCATGCGCAGGTACAGAGACTCTTTTGAACTGTTTGCTAGTAGACCCGTGCTAGAATCAGATTCAGAATCTAATTTTTCTTATCCCTTGTTTGATAATTCTTCCAATTCTGACGCGATGAGTGAACACGTGGACCAACCTGTTAGAACCCTCCAAGATTATCTTCATCCCGCACGAACAGCCACACCATCCTGTATTATGTTCTCACCTAATGTTCGTCATGTAGATTTTAAAACGGGAATGATACAATTACTTCCGACTTTCCATGGTCTAGAAAATGAAAATCCCTATGTTCATATTAGGGAATTTGAGGAAGTAGTTGCAACATTCCACAGTCAAAATACCACTGACGACACGGTAAGACTAAAGTTCTTTCCTTTTTCTTTGAAAGATAAAGCTAAGAGTTGGTTGTACTCACTAAGACCACGGTCTATTGGAACATGGAGTGAGATGACTCAAGTGTTTTTCAATAAATACTTTCCCCAACATAAGACCAATGCTTTAAAAAGACAAATCTCTACCTTTACACAAAAGGATAGTGAGACTTTGTACCAGTCTTAGGAAAGATTTAAAGAATTACTGAGTATGTGTCCCCACCATGGATATGAGAATTGGCGCTTAGTGAGTTATTTCTATGAAGGCCTTACGCCCAGGGAACGTCAATTCGTGGAAATGATGTGCAATGGAGAATTGTTACAGAAAAATCCCGATGAGGCCATAGAGTACCTTAATGAGCTTGCTGAAAAAGCTCATACTTGGACTGGACCTAGTGCTACTGATAGCACAAACAGGTCACGACCTACAGGAAACTTGAGTGGTGGTATTTACCATCTCAGGGAGGAAGATAATCTAAAAGCCAAGGTTGAAATGCTTACAAGAGAAATAGAGTTGTTAAAGATAAGAAACTCAAAGCCAACACACATGGCTAATCAAGTAGACTCTTTTGAACCATGTGTTGTCTGTGGTGGGGTAGATCATCATGCCCAAAACTGTCCTACACATGCTAACATGAGAGGATGGCATAATCACCCCAACTTCAGCTGGAAGTCTGAAAACCAACAGCCTGCACAGCCTGCACAACCTTCTAGATCATATCCTGCACCATACCATGCACCTCAATCTTCTAGAAATTCTTTAGAAGACACTTTGCATGCATTTATTGAAGTACAGGATAAGACTAACCAAAATTTTGAGTCTTTAATTATGCAGGTTGTTGAAGAACAAAAGGAGATAAAGAGTCAGGTGTCTAAAATAACGAGTTTCTTGAGTGTAAATGAGCAAGGTAAGTTCCCTTCTCAAGCTCAGTCTGTACCTCATGGTCAACATATGGCACAAGAAACTGTGAAGAATCACGAGTGCCAGCAGATATATATGATTGACTCACTCATAGACAGGGAAGTTTTCACAACTCATGATTCTGATCCCCTTGAGAATTTTATTGTTGATTTTGAGTATAATCCTATCAGTGATTCATCTGATGTAGCTGATATTTGTACAATTTTTCACAATACTCAAGATTATAGCACACGGGCTTGGCAACCAAAGTTTGAGGAGTTTCTTGAGAAAAATGAAAAACAGATTCCTTCAAGTGGGCAAGTAACCAAAGTTAATCTTAAACCTTGCCACCTACCTGTGAAGTTCGAGCACCGAGCTTATTGGAAAAATAAGCGTTTCATTTTTTACCCAGGAGGAATAGTTCAAGAAGTGGAAGATAGTCCGGTTGTAAACTTGGTCTACCAACTTTGACCACAGCATGCAACAATAATTATTATTATTATTATCATCTTATTTGTTTTGTTTTGTTTTTATTTACTACTGTTTTTATTTATTTTTGTTTGCAGGATAGTATCATTTTGTCATTTCAGATCACTACTTTTAACGCTTAGCGAGCTATCTACATCACACATCAGGTGTATCCTACCCTTTTTAGTTACTCCCCATCCAATTTTGATTATTAAACATTGAGGACAATGTTTCATTTAAATTGGGGGGTGGAAATACAAATCTGTTATTTAAACTCTGTGGCATATTTCAATCAATATATAAAAAATTGTCAAATTTTTTTCACACAGGCATCTTTTCACACATGATACTCATGCTCATTCATAACCATCTTGGTGAATTCAACAAACCCATCTTAAATCATTTTGCTAAAGCATCCACAGAACCATTTATGCACTTCTCCAAACTTTGTGGTAATATGGTGATTTGACACATGTAACTAAAGAATTATTTTGCTCAAGTATTCATGTGAATTTTGTGAGAATTGAGAGCTTACAAATACAGAAATTGTGATAAGTATCCATTGATCTGTTGAATTTGACACTTCTTTTGAGAATATCATTACATGGTTTGTGGTAAGATGCTGGATATACTTGGGATATGACGAAAATCAACTTAGGATTAACGTCTGAGCCTTTCAAGCTGACCTTTTTCATCATAGACCCCTAGCAGCCAATTTTGAGCCAATATACACATATGACCTTTTCTTTTCATATCTACATCATCCATACCTCTCCACATTGGAGTATAGCTTATACACTATATTTTCCTACCATTTTACTTCCAAGTGTGTACTAGGTGTGAAATTATCATTTAAAAAAAAAGAAAAAAAAAAAAGAAAACCATGACAAAAATGGCATGGTGCTAGATGTGTCCATCAAATTACGAAGACACCAGTGGCAAAAGAAGATGGAAAAGTGTACTTAGTCAAAAATCTAAAAAATTGAAAAGTACATCAAAAGGAAAGTATAGCCTACTGAAAAATTTAACAGATTCCCTTTTGTGTATACTTGGAAGTTTTTGAAACCTCTTCACCTTTCTTCTTATCAACCCAAAACCTAAGCCACCTTACAACCCTTTGTGTTCATTTTTCCGATCCTAAGTATGCTTGTGGAAAGAATGGTAGAAATCTCATTTGTTAGTATTCCTATCATAAGATCAATGTTTACTTGTTACTTATATATAATTGGCTAAATTTCCATGAGAGTAAATGTACACCTTTGTCAACTCCATAGAGAGAACCCTTACATGAAACACTTCTATACCCGTGAGTTATGGAGTTGAACCTTTTTACTTAAGATATTCTAATGTTGCATGTGTCGAAACCTCTGATTTGATAAAAATAGTTTGGAACACATACACACTCTGTGGATTGCTATATTTGAATTACTTGTGAAAGGGTTATTGAATTTCTAAGATTGTTTTGATATGTAAATTTGAAAAATGTGTCTTGATGGCCCCTATGTGTGATTTTCTTTGGTCTTTCTCATTATTTTGCATGAAAATTGCTAGGGACTAGCAATGAGTAAGTTGGGGGGTGTGATGAGTGCACAAAAATGCACTCTAAATACTCTATTTAAAGACTAAAAGAAATGAGAAAATAATGGATATAACTCATGTTATTAAAATTAATGGTCATTTATCTTGAAATAGATATAAGCATGATTTAATATATTGATGAGAATATAAAATGTCATATTTTCCTCTCTTAATGTTTAATACTTTATTCTTATTTGATGCCTAACTATACTCATTATTCTTATATTTTGATTTAGGACACAAATGGAGACATTAGGAGCAAATGAAGATAATTGCGGAATTTTAGACAGTTCTGACATATTTTCGTAATATGGGCATAACTCTCTCATCCAATCTCAGATTGAGCTGATTCAAGATGATCTAGAACCGTAAGAGAAATATCTAGAACTTTTGTGTTTTATGTTTGAAGAGATATCCACTCAATCTAATACAAAATCGACCATCAAGTGGACGCACCTGCACTTGACGTTCCTGGATATTTTTCAGCCACTTGCATCAAATCCAAATGTTATCATAATATTTTCCAGCAAGCACTCCTACACCAACTTGGAAATTCAATGATCAATTCATATGCAAGATGAAGTGCACTCAAGTTTCTTGTAGACAAATTATTTGACCACAAGATATTAAGTCATACAAGACAACTAATGGATAGAGAAGCAAAATTGAAACACTCAACCTACAAGCAAAATCCAGCTCATGCATGGTGGGAAAACAAATGATCAAAATGACAACTCACAAATCACTTGGATTCAAGAATGGCACATGGCAAAACAAGTTGAAATTGTGATGATTTTGTCATGACAACTTGCATGAAGGATGCTTATAAATAGAAGGAAGGGATGTGTATTCTAAGAGAATGCTTAGTGTGGGAGGATGCTTTGGAAGAGCCATTATTTTGAGAGCTTGAGAAAAGAAAAGAAAAACCAAAGAAGAGAGAAGAAAATAATGGTTGGCTCTTCCATATTATCCCTTGGAGAATTTTGGTTGCATATTTTCAATATGTGTAACTAAATTCTCAAGGAGGGCTAGGGATGAACTTGTGTGTGTGATGGTATTTGTAATTTATTTTTGATTCATGTATTTGGTCTTTAAATATTAAAACTCTTTTGTTCTATTATTCTCAATTTATTTGTGATATTTTTTCGTCTTCAAATAATTATAGAATCTATTTCGTTTATGGATTCAGTCATGCTTTTTCTATTGAGTGAATTAGTTCTATAATTATGTTTGGAGCAATTGATTGTCTATATTGATTTAATTCTCTGCTGCAATATCGCCTCTTGGGTATATTGTCGTCGTTGGATTTTCTCAATGTCGATAACAATTTATGAGAGTTAAGCACGAAAAATGATTTTTCAAAGAGTTACATGTGATTTAAATTTTGGTTATTAATGTTATATCTTCCGATTAAGAATTTGGACATAGAATTCTTAATTGAGTTATCAATGAATTAAGAATAAATTTGAATACCACAAATACACAAGGAATTTTCTACGCTCTACTTTTCGTCTCATTTTTATACTGTTCAAATTACTTATTTAGTTTTAATTTACGTCACACTCTAAAATTTACTTTTCGCACTCATCTAAATCTTTTTGTTAATTTCGTTACTGTTCTTCAATTTCTCAATCCATCTCCCTGTGGAATCGACACCCCAAAGCTATACTGCAAACGACCGCGTTATTCTTTGGGCGTAATCAACCCCCATCACTAGAGCACAATCATGTCTAAAATTAGGTTGGACTTCTCCTTCCATTTCTTCCTATGGCCGACACCTATCATGGGTGAAAACCCTTCTTATTCTTTCACATCACATCTCACACACTCACTTATCTCCTCTCTAGTCAATGACCAAGATTTTAGGATCAAACTTGGGGAAATGGGGAAGGCTATACTCGGCCAACCCATGCTTGCTCAAACCGAAAGACACCTCCCTTTTCCAAGGGTTTTCTTCCCTCTCACTTGTTCCATCAATCAATACTCAATCATATACTCTTACACACACAATATCAACCACTCTTACATAATCCAACTTGTCAAAATCATCTAGATTTAAGAAAGACCTAGGAAGACTAAAATAGCATGGGTAGCTACACTCCTTCACCCGAAAACTCCTTGCCTTCCTTTAGTCATTTCTTTTCTCCAATGATGCTCCCTTTGACTAAACACTCACCATCTTAAAGTCATTTTACCTTACAAGATCTATCAATTGTTCTTTTTTCTAGATTTGTCCTTTTGCCTAGATTTGGAAGCAATGCATGGGAAAACTCAATGAGAGGTTCGACTAGGGCCTCCACCAAAACCCCTTTGCTTCCCCACTTCCTTTTCCATCAAATCCATCATGTGTCAGTCATCTAGATTTGGTATGCTCCTAGGAAAGCTAAATTTGGAAGCTCCTCAAGGTCTCCCATGCCTCTCATACATTCCAATGATGAGAAAATCTCATCTTGGTTCCAAAACTCTTCCTTCCAAGAAAACCACTAGCCAACCCTCTATCTACTAATCTTTTCTCCCTCATACCTACTAGTCTTTGAAGACTCACTAGAGTTCTTCTAAGTGTGACATGTGTCCCTTATATGAGCTTGGTTGACTATGGATCTATCTCTTGGGCCTATGGGCCTTGCCACTCCACTTTGGGCCAAATACCTAAGCTATGTTCTCAAAGCTCAAAGCTAAGCCCAACTTCAAGTACTCGCTTATTTAAAATACCAACATTATCCTTATAGTAAATAAATAAAATAGATAAATTAGAGTAGAGATTCTGGGTCGTCACAATGAGTAAGTCATGCATAAGTCAAGATTAAGGTCTCTCAGTCATGTTACATGCATGTATATGCTACCTGCATATACTGTTTATGCTATGATTTTGTTAGTTGTGTGCTTACTGATATTTTACAAAATCTCACCCGTTTATTTACCCTTACTATCATTCCTTTTGGATTGGTAGAAATTTTTGCATGAATAGATGGATCAAAAGAGAACCAAGATTTCCAAGGAGGCTTCGAGGAGCCCTGAGGGTCTCATTGACTATTCTACTTTTAAGGTTTTGGCTGGTCTTTTACATGACCATCTTTTGAGTGGTGTGTGGCAAAATGCAGTAAAGTCACCAGAGGGAAGACGACCTATGGGTTTGATAAGTGCACAAAAATGTACTCTAAATACCCTATTTAAATGCTAAAAGAAAAGAGAAAATAATTATATAACTCATTTTATTTAATTTAATGGCTATTTATCTTGAGATGGATATGAGCATGATTTAATATATTAATGTCTCAAATAAATACAAAAGAAACATGAGTTTAATTCATTAAATAAGTCCCATGAAGTTTTACTAATTGCCTTAAACTTTAATGGAGGCCATTTGAAGTTCCTTTCAATTTTAAGAACCAAGTTTGTAATTATTTTATTATCTTGTAAGTTATATATGGTAGGTGACACAACCTGATATATTTACTTGAAGGCATGGAGCATTTCACTTCATTTTAGTGCACAGCAAGAATGGAAAGAATTTCAAAAGAAGCAACTCAATCACATGCAAGGCCTATTGAAGGAAAAACATATGTTGATATACATATGGCAGTCGAAATTCACAAATAGTAACAAGGATTGATGCAGCCACTATATTTGACTTGAATGGGAGCAAAGTTTCTTTACATGCTTGGTTCACTTGAAGACAAATAAAATCAACACTTGCATTTTACAAGACAAACTGAAATTTGAGCAAAGCAGTCACCACACAGCCATGTAAATCGCCACACATATAACTGGAACTCAAAACACATACATCGCACTTCTTCAGTCCTCCATTCATATATAGCAGAAAAATTGGACCAATCATTCATCATTTCAGCTATAAGGCTTCACATGACAACATAGTTGGAACTGAAATATTTGACCAAAGAAATGAAGAGGAAGCAAGCAAGATAGGCGCAACACATGGCAACAAATAGAGGAAGAAAAGATCACAGCTGGCTGCATACAAAAACAAGCTGAAATTGCTTGAAAACTAGTACATGGCACCTCATTATTTTTACAAAGAAACTAGCGCCACTTGCATCACTCACATGCCTAATTAATTCAAATCACATGCAAAGTTCCAGATCATACAAGATTTCTTCAAACTGGAATTGTTGACTAAACAAGTGGAGATGGAAGCACAAGTCATACACGGCACCTTAAAGATTAATTGAAGAGCAAACTAACAAAATAATTAAATGATAACTGGACACATACACGGCAACAAAAAGAGACATAAAGAAGCCACACTTTTCTTCACAAAAACATGAGTTCCTACTTGGAGACAACTCATAACATGCTATGTTATAGATACAAAAAAAGGACACCTGGCTGCATACAAGCTAAAAGCAAGCTGAAATGATCTCAAATGGATAGGAAGCTAACACATGGAAACAAATGGGGAGGATGGAAGTTCATACACGGCACTTCAAAGTCCAAACCAGATTCGGTGCTCTCAAAAATTCCCTCAAGCCAATTTTCGGCCACTTGCATGTACACTTGCATGCCAACTCATTTGATTTAAATGCCACCACATGTAAGACAAATTAAAGTGACCGAATGCATGTATAGCTGGAACTTAAATCATACACGGCACCTCTTGGATTTAAATCACTCACACGACAACATCTATAAATAGATGTTTGAAGGCTTGAAGGAGGAGGGTGCTTGGATGCCTTGGAAGAGCTATTTTGAGAACTTGAGAAAAGAAAAGAAAAACCAAAGAAGAGAGAAAACAATGGCCGGTTCTTCCATATTTTTCCTTCGAGAATTTTCGTTACACATTTTTAATATGTAGAACTAAATTCTCTAGTAGAGCTAGGGATGAATTTGTATATATGACGGTATTTTTAATTATTTTTTATTCATATATGTGAGCTTCAAATATTAAACACTTTTGTTTAGTCATTCGAAATTTGTTATAAACATTTTCGTCATCAAATAATCTTAGAATTTATTTCATTTATAGATTCAATCATGTTTTTTCTATTGAATGGAATAATCTTTTGATTATGTTTGATTCAATTGGTTATCTATATTAATTTAATTCTCTGCTGTAATATTACTCTACGAGTATATTGTCGATGTTGAATTTCCTTAATATCGATATCAATTCCCGTTATCTATATTAATTTAAATTTTTGATGCTTTACTTTTCGTCTCATTTTATACTTTTCAAATTACTCATTTAGTTTTTGTTTACGTCACACTTCAAAAATCACTTTTCGCACTCCTCTAAATCTTTTTGTTAATTTTGTTACTATTTTTCAATTTCTCAATCTATCTCCCAGTGGAATTGACACCACAAAGTTATATTACAAACGACCATATTATTTTTTGGGCTTAATCAGGGTTGCTGTATTGTTTTAAGCCCAGGCAGCTCTCTGTCCCTAGATAGCATTTACGCAATGCCAATAGGGATAAAGCGCATTCAAAGCGAGAAGATCAGCTTGGGCCAATTTAGATTCAGTCCTAGTTATAGAGAAGTAAAGAAAGAACCCCCATAGTGAGTTTAAGGGGCTTGGTATTTGGACAATGATAGTATGTTGTGTATATTATGTTAAAGAACTTGAACATGTATTAGCATTGTAACTTCGTGTAAATTATGGAACTTATGGGTTTGATGCAGTTTACCATGTGATTACTTGCAAAATTTTAATTATTTTCCTATCTTAGAGATTTGACTTTATTCCACTGCGATATATTCGGCATACTGTTAGTAAGCTTAGATGTATGCATAACGATTCCTATGAAAATGAGGGGTAAGTAGCCTAGTGTTACTTATCCCGATACTTCAGTTTACGTTAAATCTCAAACGTAGATTGAGGGTGTTACATTGGTCGTCGATGGTGTGGGGAAGTCGCCAGTATGGTTGGAGGGCATGGTGGCCAGCGGTGGTGCTGCAAACGGGGAAAAACTCCATTGAAAACCCATTTTGGGTTTTGCTTGCTAGAGGAAAGGTGAGGTGGCTGGCAGGGCTAGGTTCAGTGGTGCTGGGTCGCTAAAGGGAGGCAGTTCAGGTGAAAGGGGCAGTGACGGTAGGTGGTGGCCGACAGAGCTGGGGCTGAGAAAAGGCTGAACGGCCATAATGAGTGTTGCATGGGAGAGAGAGAGAGAGACGAGAGAGAGAAAGAGAAAAGAGAAAAGAGAAAAGAATAAAGAGAGAAAAGAGAAAAGAGAGAAAAGAAAAAAAGGAATTTTGGTGTTACCTCCTTGGGCTATTTATAGACCCTACGAGTTAGGATCTTCAAACTAACAAGCAGTACTCTTAAAACACTAATATGAAAGCACCTAAAATCAACTTGACTTAAAAACACTCAAAGGAATTAAAATAGAATATTATTTCAATTTAACTTTAATTTATAGAAAAAATATATTTCTTATTATTAATTAAAACAATGAAACATATTAATAATTTAAAAGAGTAAAGTCATATATTTAAATTATATATTTAAAACACATTAAAAATTCTACAATGCTTTAAATAACTAAAACCACGATGATAAAAGGATCTTGTACAATTATAATATTTGTAGCTGTTCAAAATACTACCAAACAAAATAGAATAAAAATATTAAAACCTAATAAGTTAATAAGTTAAAATCAATGAACCAATCCGAAAAGGTCCAATAAATAAAATGTTCATTAAAACAAAATAAAACACAACAAATTGAATAACCATAAAATATAATAATTATGCCGTCATCAATCTATGTTTGGGTTTTAACGTAAACTGAAGCGTTAAGATAGGTAGTACGAGATTACTTACCCCCGTATGTGTCAAAACTTTTTATGCATGCACCTAAGTTTACTATTATATGAGATGCATTTCACAGTGGAATAGAGTCTATATCCGTAGTTTTGCAAAGAGATCCAATTCTTTGCATAAATGAATCACATGGCATAAGTAAAATCATAACCTTCATAACTTCATATTTATAGTAACATTTTATATCAACTATTTACATAACCCAATTAGTTTCGCATAACATATCCAACTGCAGTCTGGTAATCTTGCTATCTCACTTAATCACGTATGTAAGAGATTATTTTATTAGAAGATGAGTATTCTGTAGAACCCTTAAGGTACCTCAGAATCTCCTGTGATGTCTGAGTCTCACAACAATTTACCTATTCTTGCAACAACGTCTATCATTTCTTAAGGAATGATAGATAAAAATTAAAAAGAGTGAGATTTTCAAGAAATCTCAGTATGTACACAAATAACGTAACAAAGGCATTATCGATACATCTCAATAAAACAAAATAGCAGAAATCATAATAAATTAACATAACAGATAAGTCATGAATGCCTTATGCATGTTTTATGAATGACTTATGTATCCTTTTTTGCATAGACTTACACATTTTCATGAAACATTTATATGCATCTAGGTACAAAACTTTTCATGACATGCAATGACTTTTCTTAAAATTTTTATCTTATCCATATATTTTCTTAATCTACTTAAACATATGACTTTATGCATGACTTATGCTTGACATATTCACCCTTCAAAATTTATATGTTTTCATAAGAAAACTTTTCATGAAAATGGGTGTCAAACTTTTCGTAATAAAATCTTTCTCTTGAAACTCTTGTTCTTTCATATTTTCATTTTCCATTGTTATTACCCGTAGTTGGGTCATATACACTATTATTACTTGTGGTTAGGCTTTATTCACTATTGTTACTCGTGGTTGGGCCTTATCCACTACTGTTACTCATGATTGAGCCTTATCCACTATTATTACCCGTAGTTGGACTTTATCCACTATTGTCACTTGTGGTTGGGCCTTATTCACTATTGTTATCCGTAGTTGGGTCTTATCCACTATTATTACAAGTGGTTATCCACTATTGTTATCCGTGGTTGGGCCTTATCCACTATTGTTACCTGTGGTTGGGCCTTATCCATTATTATTACCCGTAGTTGGGAGTTATCCATATTCTCGTCAGTCATTTACGTATCACTGTCCCCGTCATGACGAGTCTTATCATATTCTTGTCAGTCATACGGGCGTTATGTATCACCTTCTCCGTGATGATGTAAATATTCTTATCATGCAACAGGCGTTATGTATCGCCATCCTCGTTGGTAAATCAGTCATTCGAACGTTACATATCGCCGTCCTCGTCATCATGTGACTAACTTTTAAATATTTTCTCTTATTCTTAGTTGTTCATTTCTCATTCTCGTGAAATTTTCTTATTTTACTCAAAAATGCATGCCATGCCTTTTGACATAAAACTTGTGACATAACGAGACATCTGCTTGCATGCTTCATGCTCATATAAGTCATATAACATCCAAGACATGTTATACAATGCATGGCATTAATAAATCAATCATAGATAACGTATCAACTAAAACGTAAGCAATTTATTTATAGGAAATGAAAACAAATCAAAACACCTAAGAATTTAAGTTTAGGCCAAACTCCTTGGCCTTTTAAGATTTATTTTCTTCTCTTAGATTTCAACTTATTTCTTATTTTAAAAATTTTGAAGATTTACAAAATAACACCATAACCCCTAAAGCTGAAATCCACTCTTATTTGTATTTCTTCAATGCTTCACAATAATTCCTTTGATTCAATACTTCTTCTTCATATTTTTCTATATAGTTAAATCTACATAATTCCATAGAATTCATCTAATACTCAAATGTTATCATATCATTAACATATCAAGGATTTAAGAGGCAAGACCTAAAATCTCTCAAAAAATACTTCAAGAGGACGAAACCATATAGCTTCCACTTCCATTTTCTTTTGTTATCAAAACCTCATATGCTCTTATCTAAACTTTCATCCATATCATAACAAAATAAATTATCATTCTATAATAAAAATTCCCTCAATTTCTCATAACATAACATTAATCAAAACTTGCTCTCCACAAATTAATAATCACTTACATTTTTATATTCAAGAGAATAATCATGGCTATAAAACTACCAAAGAAGTATTCTAATGCCAAGGTTAGGTTATTTAGTATACTTACCATTTTACCAAAGCTTTCCACTAGCAAAAGAACTTGACTTTGTTAATTTCCTACACAATATATTTAAATTGTCCTTTTTCAAGGTTTTGGAAGAAAGTGAGAGATCAAGTGAGATTTGGAGTGTTTTCTTGCTCAAGTGACCATGGGGTTCAATAGGAAAACTAGAGAGGAACTTTTTGTTCTAAAGGTGGTCGTCCAATATGTAGAAAATAAGAAAAGAAAATTGTTTGGAACACTTGGAGCCTCCATTGCCATAGCCAAGTGTCTCTCTTGGTATTAGGATTATCATTTCATCTACATCTTAGGCTTGGTGAGCAAGAATTCCATCTAAGGGCTCTCCTTATTCCACCTAAGGAATCAATCGCATCCTTGGATTTGCTTGGTCTTATCTTATGGGAAGGAAATCTTGGGTTACATCACCTATGTAGTTTCGGTTTCCTTGGTCTCTTCTAGTGTATGTTGACGCCTCTTGGAGGGAAAAGCCCTCTCTTGTCACTTGTCTCACTTAATATTAAGACATCTAGATCATTTTGAAAGATATTCCTAGATGTGTCTAAGTGTCAAAATTTCCTAAATTACCAAATGATCCAACCGGTTGCAAGGCAAAACCGAAGCTCCTCTTCTTAGTCGCCTACCTTCATTTGGTCTCTGTAACATGCCAACCCAAAATTTGAAATTTATTACTATTATTATTATTATTATTATTATTATTATTATTATTATTATTATTATTATTGTTATTATTATTATTATTATTATCATTATTATTATTACTATTATTATTATTTATGTTTTTGATAAGTTTTAAAATAGTGATTTAAATTATTTTAAAGTCCTCTCCTAGCTGGGTTTCATCCCTTAGTTTTGATTTTTTTTTTCTTTAAATAAATCATCCTCATCTTAGAACCAATTATCCTAGCGTAAAACCATCTCTAATTTCAAAACACCCAAAAGCTTCTCAATACAAAACTCTAGTCAACGAAAAACACTTCAAACCTTTCAAGTATTATCCTATTTGAAAACTAAACAAAACCCAACTCTTATCTCATCATCTGAACTATATCTTCAAACTCAAGTTTAAAACCAACTCCAATATTTCAATTCAAAAATTCCTTCATCACCATACCAGTTTTGGAAACCAAATGCAAGCTTCAACCCAATCTCCTATCATAATTCAAACATGTCACTCACATCTGTCCTCTTATTATTTGTCTATAAATACACCTTATAAGACCCTTTCCTGATGCACATGCAAAACCCAAGCCACGACCCTCTACACACACAACAACCTCTCGGCAACAAACCGAAGCTGCCCAGAAGCCTTAACGTAGCTAAAACAATCCATTCACGTCGCACCCTTCACTACCAAAGAAACCGTAGATTACCAGAAGCCTAAACACCACTGCAAACAGCCTCTTCACGTTCCCAAGCTCCCCACGTTCAAACAACCCACACGGTAACCCCCTTGCTTGGAGAAATCGGCGAGTGTAATACTATGTTTATTTACACCAAAGACAAAGCACCGACGAGCCACTACTCTCATCCAAACCAAGGCCTGTTCCCACCGGAAACACCACCCCCACCTGCACAGAAATTGCCGACCAGCCTTCCGCCACCATCCCGTGCATCTCTCGGCAAGCCCCTCCACTGTGTCGCCCAGCAACCAAGACAAACAAGCCCAGTGTTTCCTAGTCACCGTAGACGAAGCAAAGACATCAGAGCAGAAAGTCAAACCGGCCAGTTGTGCCACCGGTCACCCCCAGCTCTTAAGTTGCCGCTGATTTCTTCCTCCTTCGGTAAACTCTCTGTTCCGCCGAATTGCCCCTGCTTAGTTTCCTTTGACGTTTATTTCAATTCATCGAGCCATGTCATAGGCCTTTTAAGGCTTTATTTTGATCCCTTTAGCAACTTATTGAAACCTCCCATATTTCTTAAATTAAAATGGGCCTTGGGCCTTAAAGCCCATTACAATCTAGCACTTTTTACCTTATGGATATTGGGCCTAGTTTTTTTTAAAATAAATTGTTGGATCAATTCTCCTAATATTTCAGAAATTAATTTAGATCTTCCTATTATTTTAAAGGGGTTTTTAAACATATTTTTAAAAGTGTAGTTTTAGTCTATTTTAATTATTTTAATCATGATTTTAAACAATTAGAATTTGTAATGACATTTATTTAGTAAATTAGTAACGATTAGCGTCTCGGATAGGTTGCGAGCTACAACGTGAAATCAGGAAGCAATACTAGGAGGTAAGTAGCATGATCATACTTTTCACGCACGTACGATAAACCTATTTTATAAAATTATTATGTATGTATAACCATCATTTGGAAGCTCATTTTTATGTATCCCAATCATAAAAAATTATGAAAATCCATATGCATGATTTATGAGAAAGTTTATGCATTAGAATTATTTATGAAATATCGTGATTTCATGCATTAAAGTTATTTATGAAAAATCATGATTTTATATGAGAGTATACATAAAATTAGTTATGATAGATCATGAATTCATGTGAGGAAGCATGCATCACTCATGTTACGAAAGTATGCAATTTCTTTTAAAATCTATATTATGATAAGTATACAAGTATGATAAGATATGTAAGTGGCATATGTATGATATGAAGTCGATACCTATGTATGAGCATATTGCATTGCCAGGTCGTACATGCTGGTAGTGCACCCAGTATGTCTTCCTTATGTATGAATTCCACAACCTGCGGCTACGGGCGAAATCAGAATTTTTTTAAATTCACTAACCCTAACTCACGGGGGTCAACAGTGGGTAACGGCCTATGATACGAAATGATATGATATAATAAGATAAGTTCAAGTTCATGTTCATGTTTTACGAAAAGCTCATGATTTATGAAAAACTCATGTTTTCAGTATTTATAAAAAAGTACATGTTCAGCATTTATGAAAAATTCATGTTCACGTTTTTGTGTATGTATCTATGAGTATGCATATTTTGAGAGAACCGATAAATATTTTTTTTAGCGTATGATGTATTACTTATTGAGTATTCAACTCATTTTATTTTTATTTTTATGTTTCTATGTTTCCTTTTAAAAATTATCATAGGTGATGTGGATAAGCAGCTAGCAGAATTTGACTCAAGGAGGCGATGCAGAGGCCTAGACAATGTACTAGCTTTATTTTGTAGTTCCAATGAATGAAATATTTTTTGTAAATACTAGTGATATCAACATTTTATTTTAAGAATATGCTTCCGCTGACTCTCTTTAGTTTTATAAAGATTGTTTCACTTATTTAAAAACGTTCGTATCTGGTGCGTTTTTATAAAGAAAAGTTATAGTAACACATTGGCTCCTTAAAATATTTTCAAAATCTTATATTCGAGAGCGGGGTGTTCCAGTCTCCTTTTTTTTTTTTTTTTCCAAGTTCTTCTAGATAAATTTTCCCTCATTTGAAATATGTTCACATACACATGTCATGGTGTTATAGGTGGTAAAGAGATATTTCCAAGAGGCAAGACACTTAGTCAATTTTCAAGGGTCAAAGTCGGTGGTCCATGCCCAACTCGGTTACGTCCACTTCAAGCCCAGTTTTGTCTATGATCTAGTTTGTATCTCTTACAATTCAAAACATGAAAATTCTATATCTTTCTTATTGTTCTATAAAATTTTTAATCACCTTCTTCAAAGATCATATATGAAATTTATGCTCCAATTACCAAAATATGTCGTAACTGGTCAAGAGTAGTCAATCCGGGCAAACCATGTGTTTCCTTTTTGATTTAGGTGCTTGGTTAACAAGAAAGCCATCCAATAGGTCCTCTAGCACCACTTGTCCCTATACTCGGCATGATTCCATATGTGGTGGAAAGATATTTCATAAGGAAACCCATGTAAAGTCGGTGGTTACTACGCTTAAGTTGATTTTGCCGACTTTAAGCTCACTTTCATCCTTGATTAAGCCCATATCTCTGAAAACACAAAATATAAAAGTTATAGATACTTCTATTAGATTTCCAAAGCATCATGAATCGTTCCAATCCAAAATCAAATGAAAACGTTATGATTGAATTACTGAAAGATGTTAAATCTACTGAAATTACCTAATTGCCTTGATTTACACTAAATTCTTCTATTTGCATTTTTCCACCATTTTAAGCCTAACTTATCAATATTCCACATAAGAAAAGATCCATAATAAATAATAAATATATTTTCAAAAAAAATAATTCCAAAGAATAACTAAAAAATATTTATTCTTATCTATTCTTATCATGAGAAAAGTCTAATAGAAAAAATCTAGGCTATCACAATAATTAAAACCAAAAACAGTAAAGATGACAATTCAAATGAAATAATCAATATTAATACATGGACAAATAACTGAAAATAATAAAGTCTATGAATCACACAAAAGTCGTTAATAAAATAAATAACATAATCCAAATAATAAATCAATAGAAATACCAACAAGAAGGATAAAATAAATCAACAATTAATAATGAAAATAATACGCAAAATACGTAAAACCTAGGGTCTCACAACCTGCCCCCCTTTAAAAGAAATTTCGTCCTCGAAATTTGCTCGACTATAACACCAAAAACTCCAATTGCCCACTTACCATATCGCTCATCACATGCTCAATACAAATTGCATCATATCACTCATTCCTCCAAACACATACAAACATTGCTCCATCATAACCACTCTATTAGTGCTTTCATTATAATCGTATATGTCTCCAAATGGCATATCATGTTTAGGACTCCTAGGGTAGCCATATAATCCAAAGTCTCCATATCTATAAGGATCTTAATACAATTTCTCAAAAATTCTAATCCTCATATATTTAAATCAAATATTTAAAGTATATTAAAAATTTCACAATACTTTAAATAACTAAAACCAGGATAATAAAAGGATCTTATACAATTATAATATTTGTAGCTCTTCAAAATACCACCAAGCAAAATAGAATAAAAATACTCAAACCTACTAATTTAATAAGTTAGAATCAATGAACCAATCCGAAAAGGTCCAATATTGAAGTGATTCAAAATTCTATAGAACTTTAAGAGGATGATCTTAAACTTTCATGTTTTAAGTTTTTGAAGAATCGAATTGTATCAAAGACTTATTTGGACTAGAACGTAGCTAACCCCTAGGGGAGGCCAAGTGGCCAGATACACTCATTAGAAGATTTCATATGATGTTGCTTTGTCTTTACCCCCCATGTATTTGAACTCTTTGAGCTATTGATCAAGATTATTTTATAGGTGGATTAATTTTAACCATGGGATTAAAATATCAAAAAATTTCCATAGGATTAGGGATGATCATAAGACCACAAGTGTAGGGGAAATATCACCCCAATCAGCCAAGGGTGTGCTGAAATGCCCAAGCTCTCTGCCGTTGCATCCCATGCCTCTCATGCCTATAAATAAATGCATAGGCTTCTCTTCTTTTCCCATGAGAGATATCAGTTCGAAATAGTGAGAAATAGTCAAGAAAAATATACAAAAACTCACTCACATCACCTAAGTGCCAAAAGAGAGCTAATTGAGGGCATTGGAGAATAAGTGGTGCAAGACCAACCATAGACATCCAGTTTAGCTTTGGAAAAATTTATGAGTGCATATATTAACTTAATATTGGCATAGAATAAGTTGTTTGGTGATTGGATTATGTTTCATATTTATTTGAGTTTAATTTTTGTTTATGTGTTAAATTGAAACATAATAAATTTTGGAGCGATTTTTGCTATGGAAAAATGCTAGGAAAATTATGAGAATTTAGAAATATATTCTATGATATTATATAAAGATAATTATATGAAAATATGTGGTCTTAATTTAAAAAAAAATGAAGAAACAACTCTAATGATTTCGGCCTTAATAAGATTATTATTGGCAGATTTGACACATTTTGGTAAATCAGACATAACTTATTCATTTGATGTCAGATTTAACTGATTTAAGAGGCTATGAAAATCTAAGAGAAATATATATAACTTTTATGTTTTAACTTTTAATATATAAGGACTTAATCAATGATGAAATTGGAATTGAAGTGAGAACCGAGTTTTTCATAGTAGGCATTGACTTTATAAATTGATGTGACATAAATGTATGTGCATGTGATGTATGCTATTGTGAAATGTTCTCTCATGTTATAAGGCTCATATGGACATAAAATATGCATATCATAAGTCTACGTTTATGCAAATGCATGTTATAAGTATAAGTTTATACGTATGTTGCATTACGTCACATATATGTGTCATCATAAGTCATGAAGTCTGCTTTAAGAATATACGTTAAGAAGACTTTACAAGTGGAAAGATTAATAAGTCAGTCATGTCATAACAGAGACCAGTGATACACCCATATAACTGACGCACTGGTAGGGACCTAAGCCTGTCGATGATACGAAATTCGGCAGGGACCTAAACTTGATGATGATATGAAATTCGACAGGGACCTAAGCCTGTCAATGATACAAAATAAGTAAGATCCGATAGGGACCTAAGCCTGTCGATGATACAAAATAAGTAATATTCGACGGGGACGCCTGTCGATGATATGAAACAAGTAAGACTCACAATATTACGAAAGAAAAGAAATAAGAGTTTAAGTATGATAGAGTGGGTTCATAAAGAATATAGGTCTAAGTCAAGCATGAGTCACATGAAGCATGCCATAAATGCTTACTCTAACTGTCTGGCTTGTATGTGATTATTTCACGATATCTATGCTTTTATTAAGTTACGTGTGTACTTACTGAGATTTTCAAGGAATCTCACTCTTGTATATTTCTATTTTTGGAAAAATAAAATTATGTGGTAGGATTGATGACTAAGAAAAGGGAAAGCCTGATGACTTAATAAAACTGAGAAAAGCCTGGATGGCCATGAAGTTAGCCTAGGTTTTAAGAATAAGTTATGTATTTGACAGACAAAACTAACTGGGTTATGCATATAAGGATACAATATTATTATAAGAATGGATGATGTGGATATTGTGATTTTATTTTACCCTATGATCATTAGAAAATTTTTATTCAGAATTTTTTTACTGCGATTTGTATTAAATTTTGATAAGTATAGAGGTGAGTAGCCTAGCGTTACTTATCCTAACACTTCAATTTGCGTTGAATTAGAACGTAAATTGGGGATGTTACAATACAACACTAGTCTATCTTAAGAAGCACATGCATATACTTAATTGAGGTTTTTCACTATTTGACAAATCTAATGAATTTAAGAGGGTGGATCAACCCAAAATGGGTGGTGGAGGCCATGAAAAACGTAGGAGAGGGAGAGAGAGGTATACATGAATCTGAGACAAGAGGGGACTTGGGCTGGCCATGGGGCAGCAGGGACCGGTGGAGAGCAGGTAGTCTTGAGGAGGTGGTGTGACAACCACTGGCAGTGGATTTGGGCCTTGCAGCGGTAAAGAATCCGTGTAGAGAGGGGAGCTTGATTAGGTGAAGAGGAAAGGAAGGGAGGCATGCAGGAAGGCAGATCAGACGTGGGTGAGTAGCCTAGCGTTACTTACCCTGACATTTCAATTTGCGTTCAATTATAAACAAAAATTGGGGATGTCAGATAATAGTATCAGAGCAATACAACTCTGGGCAAATCCATATTGTCCTAGGAAAAAAATCACATGGTAATAAGATAGGCTTGAATCTTTGTGAAGTAAGGTAGATTTGGTGTATGATTTGGATGCCAAAAGTTTATACTTTTTAAGGAGAAAGGGGCAGCGATACGTAACGCCTGTCGATGATACGAAATAAGAAATATTCAATAGGGACGGCGATACGTAACTCCTATCGATAATACAAAATAAGAAATATTCGATAAGGATGGCGATACATAACGCCTGTCGATGATACGAAATAATATTCAACAGGGACAGCAATACGTAATGTCTGTCGATGATGCAAAATAAGAAATATTCGACAGAGAGAGCAATACATAATGCCTGTCAATGATACGATTCTAGTAAAGACCTGATAGGGATGACGATACATAACACCTGTCAATAATAAGAAGTAAATATGACCCATAATATAAGAAAGTAAATAAAAGTTTTAAATATAAGATGGTGGGTACATGTAAGAGTATAAATCTGTATAGAAATTATGGTCATCCATATATATGAGTCTAATAATGCATTCATGAATAATGAGAAATTAATTCATTATGGTACATTCTATGTTATTGATATGCTCGGATGATACTTTTGTTAAGTTATTTGTGTACTTACTAAGATTTCCTTGGAAAACTCGCTCTTGTATATTTCTTTTCTTTTCGGAAACTCAATCCTTATTGCAGGATTTGATAATGGAAATGGGTAAAGCCCTAGTTGCTTGAGAGACTCAGAGGAACCCTAAGAGGCCCTCCAACTACTCTCCCTAGAAGTTTTGGCCAATTAATAAAAACAGGAATCGGTGTTGATACGGGAAGAAATTTCAGGAAAGGAAAATGTCGTAGTGGCCATGAGAAGTTATTTGAGAAGTCTTATAAATGTTGTATATAAAAAAACTAATTGGGTTATGTTTATGCATGTAAGGATACAATGGATGATGTGGATATTGTACTTTTTGTGCTGCAATGTGATCACTAGAAATTAATTTTATTCAAAACTTTTCTGCTGTAATTTGCATTAAATTTAAATAAGTACGGGGGTAAATAGCCAAGTGTTACTTACCCTGACACTTCAATTTGCATTGAATTATGAACGTAAATTGGAAGCATCACAGCCATAGTTTTGAATTCTGTTCTGTTCCGGCTAGAATGGCCGAAATGTTCTGTTCGAGTTCAACCAGTGCATTATATTTCCTTATTCCGTTCCAGTTCAAATTCTGGCCTGTTCCGGTCATTCCAATCAAATTTCGGCCTTCCGGTCCAAATTCCAGACATTCCGGTCCCTATTCCGGTTTAGATTATTTTTGTAATTTTGTTGTATCTGAATGACATTTTTTTTAATTTTTAATTTTTAATTTAGATGGTATTTAATTAATTCTAGAATATAAAATATAATTACACACATTGTAATTTTAAATATGTCTTTTTTTTAAAAAAATATCATTATTTTTTAATATTTTATCTATTTATTTATTTTTGTATCCCAATTCAAGTTTGTAATTTTTTCAATTTATAATCATTTTATAAATTTTTAATTCTTCTAATATGTACACATATACATGATATACACTTACATATATATATATATATATATCTTTATTCTATTAGTTGTTAGTTTATATATATATATATTTATTATAATATATAATTAATCCCAAAACAGCACACTGGAACAAACCAGTATCAAAATATTCTGTTTCAGTGCCTCAACTGAAACGGTCACCGAAACGGAATTCAAAACTTTGATTATTCACAGTTGTAAACCTCTTTTATTGTAAAAACATGTTTTATTTTAAAACGTGAAGTCTTGCACCCTGGGAACAAACTAAATGGTTTTTAAATTAATAAAATCAGTCTCATTTTCTAAAATTGTTTTAGGAAAAAGAAATGTCACGTACGTACAATCCTACTCTTAAGAGGACCAGGTCTTTACAATATATTATGCTTCAGTGGTAGGCAAATCTACCACTAATTAAAGATTGGCTTTCCAACTAATAGCTCCATTTAGAAAAGTAAAAACCATGCCAAACAGGGACTTTGTGACGTTCTCAATCTACGCTTGGGGATATAACATAAATTGAAGAGTCAGAATAAATAACGATCGGCTATTTACCCTCATACGTATTGGAAGTTCAATATATGCACCTAGGCTTACTATCAAATGCAATGAAATTCGCAGCGGAAAAGGTCTAAATAAAAGTTTTACAGAGTAAACTAATGATCACATGGTGAAAATTATAACCACAAACATAGCATAATATTTACATCATCACGTTGCCTCAATTTACATCATAACCCAATTAGTTTTCTTAAATCTTCACATATACATATTTTATCAAAAAAAAAAACTTTAAGGCCACCTAGGCTCCTTCTTTACTTCAGAAAACTCCCTCCCATAATGAAACATGTCCAAACTAATACAAAAATCTCGACAAAGGTATTGTCCATACAGTGTCGTATAGACCCC
The DNA here is from genome assembly GCA_036898215.1 of Platycarya strobilacea. NCBI lineage: Eukaryota > Viridiplantae > Streptophyta > Magnoliopsida > Fagales > Juglandaceae > Platycarya > Platycarya strobilacea. Next base: position 29,109,345 of record CM072548.1, on the reverse strand, counting down.
GCTTATGGACAGAGAGCCATCTAAACCTAACGTCAGACAACATTCAGTACGTCACTGCTCTTCTGAAAATACGGACGCACCATGACTCCAAACCTCCATCGCACGATCATAATTAACATAAACGGGAGAGATAAAAGTATCAAAAAGTGAGTAATCAGAGGGCCTCTTAGGGCTCATCTGGCCCACCTGAAACATCAGGGCCTTGCTCTTCTCCATCATAAATTCTTACAATAACTTAATTAAGCATAGACAAGATAGAACATACATCACTTTTATCGCAACATATAACTCATGAAATATTTAATGAGACACACATGACTTGACTTATACCTTTCATGAACCCAACATTTTATACTTAAACTTTTATATCTTTTACTTTCTTTCTTAATCTTGTGGGTCTTACTTGTTACATAACTTCGACAGGTGTTACGTATCGCCGTGCCCGCCAGGTTCTCTTAGCATGACGCGTCAGCTTGGCCATATATAACTCGTCAGTCATTCGGGCGTTACTTATCATCGTCTCCATCATGACGAGTCTCTTGTCAGTCTTCTAGGTGTTATGTATCGACATCCCCATCATGACACAAAACATACTTAACATAACGGGCATTACGTATCGCCGTTCCCCCTAGTCATGTCAGTCGTCCGAGCATTACGTATCGTCTTCCCCTTCGTGATATAACTCTTAACTTATCAAATCATGTTAGTCATCCAGACAATACGTATTGTTGTCTCCGTCGTGACACGATTCTTATTTTACAACTGGCATTGCGTATCGCTATCCCCGTCGACACGTTAATCATACGGGAGTTACGTATCACCATCCCTGTCATGACGTGACTATAGTCTTATCTTAATCTTATCATATTCTTATAGAGTTTTCTTATCTTGTTTTCTAAAAAATGACATCATGACTTATAACGATACGCATGTAACAAAATGCAACATGATCACAAACTTAGACTTTTAACATGCATATCTCATGTCCTTATGAACGTAATGACATGTATATATACATATCACAATAACATGGGTCATGTGCATATACATTTTCGTCACATCATCTCACAACGTCGAAACATAACAAATAATGCTTAAATAATTAAACAAAAATATAAAATAATATAAAATCATGGCTGGCCGAACCTTATATAATTTCAAATCTTATTTTTCTTTTATTTAAACAAATCCAAACTCTTCATTTACAAAATACCAAATTTTTCCTTAGCTTAAAAATCATATTCAAGCTTAACTATATTGTTTTCTTAATTATTCCTTCACTAATTTCTAGCATGATGATTCTTCAGATTTTTCCAAGTAAACTAAAGTTTCTAAACTCATCATAATTATTAGAATAATATCCAAATAGTTAAAAACCAATTGGATAAAATTTAAAACCAAAAATTCATCAAAACCCTATTAAGGCCAAAATGCATTGGGGTTGTTTTTTCATTTTTTTGTTAAATCAAAGCCTCTTATTTTCACATAAACTTCTTCATATATCATAATAGACCATATTTCTAAATTCTTAGAATTTTTCTTAGCATTGTTCCATAACAAAAACTAATTCAAAACATAATAGATTTCATTTCAACACATAAACAAAGTTTAAGTCCAAAGAAGTAACAAACATGATCTAATCACCAAATCACTTATTCTATGTCAAGATTAAGTTAAATAGTGTACTTAAAAATTTTTCCAAAGTTTGGAGTAGTGATTATCCTAAACTCTTGCAAGATTTCTTTCAAACTACTTAGTGGCTCACTTGGTTAGTTTTTGGAGATTAAAGGGCTTGGAAAAGCTTTTCTTTCTATTTTTCTAAGTAAGGCCGTTTGATCACATGGAGATGATATACCTAGATATGGTTGGCTACGTCTCCTACATGCATGAACCAGACTCCTTCTTATCTCTTAGTGTCTCTCGATACTTCCAAGGCTCCTCACCCAAACTTTGCACTTGTCTAATCTCCCAAGAAGCCACTTGTGTTATTCTAGAAGACAACTCTAGGACTTGGTTGGGAAAAATCTGAAATTAGCTCATTTGGTTAGATCCTAATAGAATTCTTACCCCTTACAGTTTCTCCATGTGTTTGGCTAACAAAGCTTCTAGATAACTTATCTCTATTTGCCACAAACCCCATACACTTTTCAAGATGTGGGAGAACGGGAGAGCCAACCAAATTTCATCCCTAATAGTAAGGCAGTGGCACATGTTCAATTCGGGTTCCATTTTTCGTTCATTTCAGGCTCATTCACTTCACACCTAAATAAATCCTTGATCCAGTCAGTTTCTTAAAACTCTCAAAACATGAAAGTTTTATATAATCCTCTTAGGGTTGTATAGGATTTTGAATCTCCTAATTTTGAGTTCATATGAGAAATATATGATTAATCTACTAAAACTAGACGAATCAGCTTGAGAGCATCAATCCGGGCATACTAAGTGGTTGATTCTTATAATTTCAATTTTTCTATAATATCCTTTTGAATTTTCGAAAACCATCTCTTCCTAAGTCCAAATTGAAATTCTCTAATTGTTACCTTGTTCTAATTTCCAAAATTTGACCATTATTCATAATTTTTCACCTAATAGCTTAAATATCTTCACTTGGATTTTAACCTAAAGAAGACTTTTTAAAAATAAGGATTATTACAGACTTCCTGTGACAACCTAGTTTTTCCTTCTCCTATTTGGATTCTTGTGTATGCTTAGAGTGAGTATTATGTTGTATTTTATTTATATTTATTCTTAGAAAGCTGGGGATCAACTTAGGCATTTTCTTGGTGGAAGAACATAAAAGTATGCCCAAGATAGTGAAACAAGGTCCCAAGAGGCCCATGGAAAAGAGTGGTGGCTGGTCATACCTTAGGTAATGAGTACATAGGATTTTATAAGATCTCATGGGACACTTGGCACCCTAAGAAGATTACCTCTTTGGATTCCCAAGAAAGAAGCTTTTTGGGGAAGAGAGAAAGCATGGTGTAAGGAAGCTTGAGTCTGGGAAATCTCTTGGAAACGTGTGACAAGTGACATGTAAAGATATGTTGGGATTTGAGAGAGAAGGATTTGGGGGAGAAGAAGAATGGTAGGGGGAGCCAATTTCTTCACTTTGAGTGTCCCACGTAAGCTCCACTTCTTGACTTGACAAGTGTGACGCCCCCAACTTACGTCTGGGATTTAACGTAAATTAAGGTGTCTGGATGAGCAACACTTGGCTACTCACCCTCGCACTTAACAAGAGTAAAAGCATAAATCACTAAATTCACAGCGGATCAGGTTTTTGCAATATAAGACTTTCTAAAGATCACACGGAAAATACATATACAACATTCATTAAACTTAAACATTGTACTTCTTACATATACAAGTCCAAACTGTAGTAAAATATTTTACATTCATCCCAAAAGAACTTTCCTTCACCTCACTCTTTCTCTCTCTTAACCTCAGGATATTCTCTCCCATAGCGAAACCTATTCATGCTAATACTAAAGTCTCGTTGGAGCTGTTGTCCCTGTGGAGTCACACAAACTCCACACATGGACAAGGAGCCGTCTACTCCTAAGGTTAAGCAGCATCCCGTACGTCGCCTCTCCTCAACAAAAGTGGATGCGTCAAGACTCCAAGATCCGGTGGGTCGACTACTGGTAGGAGGTCCGAAGGAAACAAAAGAAATGTCCATATAAGGACTATAATCGGAAAGTCCCTCAGGACTCCCCGAAGTCTCCTGTATCATCGGGGCTGTCCCCCTGCTGGTCATCGAATCCTGTATAAAATAATATGCACAAAACATATGGAGCCACAAAAGAGTGAGATTTCGAATGAAATCTCAGTAAGTACATAAACAGCTTAAAGGAAACAGGGAAAACAACCATAAAGTTATTACCACTGATGACAAGGGAAATTACCCTAACATACCCCTCACAAGACCACTGTCTACCAGATACCTATCTCAACTCACCCATGATCTTATGTTAAATTACATTGTTTTCCCCTTAAAATTCTTATTCTTTCATATCACTGATGGGCGTTACGTATCGCCGTCCCCATCACATACACTCATCAATCATCCGGGCGTTACGTCTCGCCGTCCCCGTTATGATGAGTCTGGTGTCAATCATTCGGGCGTTACGTCTCGCCGTCCCCGTTATGACACAAAACATATACACATAATACTGCGGGCGTTACGTCTCGCCGTCCCCGCTATTCAAATCAATTTCACGGGCGTTACGTCTCGCCGTCCCCGTGAGGATCAATCACACGGGCGTTATGTCTCGCCGTCCCCGTGGAGATCACATATTTCTCATATCACGACAGGCGTTACGTATCGCCGTCCCTGCCGGCACGTCAGTCATACAGGCGTTACGTATCGCCGTCCCTGTCATGACGTGACTAACTAAATCTTTATATAAATTGTTTTCTTTCTTTTTTTTTTTTGTTTCTCTCTTATTCACATGAGTTATTTCACTTATAACCCTTCCCATTTGAAACCCCCAATTCTATTCTAAGGAACCCTAAGTCTAAGCAAAACAGGGCATCTCGCTCGAGCGGCTTGTCGAGCGAGTATCGAGCGAAGTCTCGGGTTGGGACTCGCTCGAGCGGGTGTCGAGCGAAACTCTAGCAAGGGTTCATATTTTGCCTTCGCTCGACTCACATGTCGAGCGAGGGTCGAGCGAACTTACGGCTCTAAGGGTTTTTCTACTCAAAACATGCCAATCTTTTCCATACACCTTATTTATCTTCTTAAAAACTTAAATCTAAGTTTCTACAATTTTAATGAACATAATAACAATACAAATTACAATCAACCCTACTCATATGTCCATTTCCACTTAATCATGTTCTCAAGTGTTCACTACTAGCAAACATAGCTCAAACATGCCAATAAATCAGTTCCATGCTTAATTTAAGCTAGAATGTGGACTTACAATTTCTTCCAAGCTCAAGAGAATTGATCCAACCAACTTCCTACAAGTTATCTCCCACACACACTCACTTAGCACACAAGTGATCACTTTGAGGGTTTGGGGAGGGTTTTCTGGTTATGGCTTCAAATGGCAAGTGTTCTCTCCTTCTAAAGGAGCTTAGGAAGATCTCAAGGCTCTATTTATAGGGTGATGGTCGACCAACATGAGGGAGAGAAAAGGAAATGCACCTAAGGTGCACTAGTTGCCAGATTTGCATGTGATGAGGTGTCCATCTAAGTGAATCTAATGATGAGGATTAAGCCTCACAAATCCTAGGCTTTGCAGCTAAATTAGTCATCCAAGGGCTCACATTTGAGATGGTTTGGCTGCCCATTTTGATCCATGGCTGAGAAGTAAGCTAAAGGGATAAGAGGTGAGGTGGCATTTCACCTAACCATGCATGCATCTCTCATCTCCAGCTCTCCCCTTGTGTCACACGCCCATCTCCAGCTTTTCCTACCCATTTGGTTCCTTCCCAACTCCCTTAGGTCTCCCCTCAACAAGTTCTAGAAGGCCCTTACATAGTTTAGTTAAGGTAGAGCCAAATTTGATCCACTTAGTCACCAATCAACCAGATTTTGGCTCCCCTTGAGTTCCCATCACTTTAACTATTCAATTGACTTCCAAATCAACTTTCCATCCATTCCTAACTATCCCTACACATGTCCTAATCCCAGAGAATCCTAAAACCAATTACCAAATTAGTTACATGCCCCAATCTAGTTCAATTATCCAACTCGGGTTCCATTTAAGCCCATTCCAAAGCTGCCTACTTGATTCCCAAATAAGATATTTATTCCTTCCGAATATCAGGAAACTTCAAACATAAAAGTTTTAGATCTATCTCTTAAGGTTCTATACCAATTGGAATCACTTCATTTAGACTCCATATGAATAACTTATGCCCGTTTTTCTAAAACTCGACAGATTAATCCGAAAATGCATAATTTCTAATACTAAGTGTAATCTCACATTCCTTAACTAAATCTCCCACTCTAATTTCCTAATAAATAAATGCATCAAATAAATCTTCTTAAAATAATATCCATAAAATAATTTACCTTAGAAAAATTTGGGCTATTACAACAAGTGAGATTTGTGTAAGAAGATCTTTTGGGAGAGTGATTGACAAGTGATGGTGTGAGTGACATGCAAAGCAAGCGAAGGGACTTTCACCCTTGGAAAGTTTTGGCTAGGCTTGTTTTGGGAGGCCAAAACCGAACCTAAGATGTGCTTTCTTAGGCATCATCTTATCCCTTGAGATATGGGTCTTTCAAGTGTCAATCAAGCTTTATGTCAATCTCCTTCTTGTGTCAATCAATTACTATGTGAGATGAGTGCTCTATGTTTTGAGACATCCCATGGCTGACTATGGCATTTCTGTTTTTCCCTTCACTTTGTTTCACCATCCTTTCCAAGAATTTTCAGCCATCTCATTCTCCCCACCCTCTCCACTTTTCTTTACATTTTCTCACCATCCAAACAATATTTCCCTAGCAATATCAAGTGTTTTTCTTGAAGGATTTTGTGGAAGCACTTACTTTGGAAGGTAAATAATCTTTTAAACTCTCTCTACCTTTCCATGCAAAGATCTATGAACATCTCTTTTCAAAGATTTAGCCTCAATGTTTTCTAGTATTTTCTTGAACTTATATGCGAAATCAAAGCTTTTTAGTTCTTCTTAAAACAAAGGTGAAAACTAGAGTGCTTTTAAGGAAAACAGCTCTCTTTTGAAAAACTAAATGGATTTCTACTAGCAAGCAATTTTCGATTGTGTTAAGCAAATACTTCCTAGACTTAATCTTGCTTCCTTTGTATATTTCTCTTCAAATTTTTTTTTCTTTCCCTATACTTGAAGTTTTGATAAGTACATTCTTGACTTAACCTTTGCATTATTCTTATACGTATAATGAACTTGTTGTTGTGTTTGCTTTGCCTTATTGTTTGGCTTGACTGTTTAGTGATCTTATCATACTTTCTCTATATTTTGTTAAGATGATATATTAGGATTTTAATCTAGGAGATGTTGGAGGAATATAGTGATTATTTGTTGAAAGAATGTAAAGAATATACCATGGTAATTTTCAGCAAGGGCATGTGAAGCAATGGCATGACATCTTGGATGATCGAAATCTATTCCCTTGAGTCTATGGGCTTTGGCTATGAAAAATTATAAGGAAAGACTTTAGGCTTTTAACTCTTGGTTGATGCATGATGATGATTTAAGACATTGGACGGTTTATAAGAGCATGAACCTTTGATTTTCTTGATGCATGATTTCGACTGTATGCTAAGTGTATAGTAAAGTTCATGTTATATCAAGATGTTGGAGTAAATAAAATAAATAAACATTTTAAGGGTTTGTTTATGCTATATACAGACCATGTTATTGAGTTTTGGTTGTTCTTTAAGGAATGCAAGAGTTGATGGAAGAAAAAGAAAAAGAAAAAACTAGGGTTTGAACCCCAAGGGTAATCCGACCCTACCCATTTTCTAGTGCTAGAGTTGTTTGAATCTCTCTTTTGTTTGAATGATACAACATGCTTGAAAAATGATTATGTTCACATGTTAGCATATATAAGCTATGATTTAAAAATGTGTGCATCATATATCTCATGAATCATATGCCTAGCATAAGAAAGTCAAAGTTTTGCATGCATGTCCATTTAAGTCATGAGTTCTATATCCTTTGGGTCAACAAGTTTTTCAATGGAAAATGAGTTAAGTTTTTGTAAGAACTCCAAAGATTGGGATGGGGTATTTTCCTAGTAGAACTCCTTGTTCACTCAGGAGTAACTAAAGTCTAGTTAAAATCCTGGGTTAAGGAAGAACAGTCGACAAGCCACGAATGGTTCCTATTTAAAGGATTCCAGAGCATGGTCGCACCTAAAGCTAATGAGTGCCAAGGACGTGAGTGTAATTCAAACTGCCGTTAAGAATATGTTTATGATGTAGTCACCTTAACTAAAGTAGTCGTAATGTGATGCGGTAACTAGCGAGGAGCATACGGTGCATAGGGGAACTGTGAGGCATCTAACATGAAAAGTCATGACAAGAAAGGCTATGAGCCTAAGAATGATATGAACATGAATAATGGCGCCTAATGATATGAATACTAAGAAGACATGAAAAGTTTACGAAAAGTTTTGTATACGTGTCAAACATGTTTATGATACACAAGAATCTTTTTATAAAAATGCACGTGTATAAGTCATAAGTCTCAAAGAAAGTCAATGATGTCTGAAAGTCTTTTTGTGAAACGCAAATGCATAAATCATAAGTCTCATGTTCGTGACACATGCGTTCGTTTTGGCATTTACCTATCCATATGTCTGTGATGCTTTTTTATGATAATTGTATACTTACTAAAATTTCTCAAAACCACACTCCTTTAATTTTCAATTATCATTCCTATCTGGGATAATAGAAGTGGTTGTAGGCAGGGATGGATTCCAGGAACCAGATTCCCCGAGAGACTCATTGGACTCGTCAGGGCCCGACTGAGTATTCTTATTTTGATAAAGTGGCCCCATTTTGGTATTACCGTTTTGTAGATGAGATGTGGAGGAGCGCACCTAGGCCATCAGAAGACCATCGACCCGTAGGGTGCTATCTCGTTATGAGGGCAGATGGGTCCTTGTCTCTTGATGGCACTTATGCCTCGTCATCAGGGATAAGTGTCCAACAGGGGCACTATTTGAGATTAAGGCATTTTCATTTTGGACCTGGGTACAGAGAGATCAAGAAGGACCCCTGACTTAGGGAAGGGTAACCGGGTCATTTCCTTTATAGTATTGGGTTAAGTTATATTTTGTAAACTTGGAGAATTTTGTATATCTTCCCATGTGTTGGGGATTTGGTCTTTTATTGGACTTGATACATTATGACGCAAATTTATAAAGTTTTCATTTGGAGTATTTCTAGCTTTACCATGTGATGATTGGCAAGTTTTATATTTCTTGCCTATATTAGTCAGCTTGACTTCATTCTACCACGATAATTATTGTATACTGCTAGAAAGATAGCTGCATGCATTTATTTATGATATGAACGAGGAATATGCAGCCTTGTGTTACGTATCCCCGACGCTTCAGTTTACGTTCGATCCCAAGCGTAGGCTAGGGGCGTCGACACTTTCTAGTGTCCACACTTCTAGCATAATCAAAGTTCACATAGCCCTTTAAACATTTGTTACTTAGGTCACAATCCCCAAACTTTAGCCCCAAGCATTTAGTACCAGACAAATATTGAAAAATGAATTTTAAAGCATGCCAATGTGGTTTTTCAAGTTTACCCATAAACCTACTTACTAAACTAACTGTATAGGTCAGGTCTGGACTAGTACAGACCATAGCATACATAAGACTCCCTACCATACTATTATAGGGAATTTTATTCATAAAGGAAATATCATCATCAGTTTGTGGTGCTTGACTAACAGATAGTTTTGTGTGTTGTGCAACAAGTGTGGAAACAGATGTAACATGGTTCACTTCAAATTTATTTATAACTTTGGAAATATAAGATTTTTTAGATAAATAGAGAATCCTTTTGTTCCTTTCTCTAATTATTTCCATAGCCAGCATTCTTTCGGTAGGACCTAAGCCCTTCATCTCAAATTCAGCTTTCAACATACACTTAACATGATTTAGGTGATTCTCATCCTTACAAGCTACCAACATGTCATCAATATATAAAAGCAAGAATAAAGGATTTCCATCACAATGTTTAAAATAAACACAGCCATCAAAGTTACTTCTACATAATCGTTTTGGATTATATGAACATCAAATATTTTATACCATTATCTTAGTGATTGTTTTAAATTATAAAAAGATTTCTTTAATAGCCAAACATGATCTTTACTGATTTCTGGGTAAAAATCCTCGGGTGGTTGCATGTGAATAGTTTCTTGAAGTTGTCCATGCAAAAAGGTTGTTTTAACATCCAATTGTTCGAAGTGTACGTCATTAAAAGCTACAAAAGAGAGTAAAAGTATTATGAAGCTATATCTTACCACAGGAGAGAATATTTCATTATAATCTATTCCCTCTCTTTGATAAACCCTTTAGCAACCAGCCTAGCTTTGTACCTAGGCAGTTCCACACCAAGTATTCCCTATTTCTTTTTAAAGATCCATTTTGATCCTACCAATTTTTGATTTTCAGGTCTAGGCACCATTTCCCATGTTTTATTCTTGTTTAGAGACACCATTTATCAGCCTTTTTTTCCTCCATGGCTTCCTTAAAGGTCCTAGGTTCATATTCCACCACTGTTTCAACAACAAATAAGGCAAATGTTGTCAATTCATCTTGCCCAAACCTTTGGGAAGGTTTTATGACCCTCATCTCCCTATCTCTGGCCAAAAGGTAGGCATTGTTCTGTCCAAGCTTTCATTTTCAAGACTTGAAGTCTCCAGTTTGTCTAAGTCAGTATCCTGATTGTTGCCTGAGGTGGAGGGTTGCTCCACCTCAAACTGCATATCAGTATAAGTATGAGACTTCACAGAATCAAAAGATATTTCTAGTTTACTAGCCATTTGTGTTTCATTAAAAACAACATTCCTACTGACTATACATTTCTGTTTACTAGTTTTCATAACCCACAATTTATAGCCCTTTATCCCTTCTAGATATCCTACAAAAATGCAGTTAAATGGCCTTGGTTCTAATTTATCAGTTTTATAGTGAACATAAGCTACACAACCAAAAACTCTTAAATTTTGATAATCAAAGGTTTACCAGACCATAGTGTATTTATAAGGTGTACAATACTAGCTACTGCCTCTGCTCAGAAAGTTTTAGGCACTAGAAGTTGCCAACGTACATCTCACCCTCTCAAGCTGAGAAGGGACATATGCTAGAGCTGAGGAGGGAGATATATTTAAATTCTAAAGCTGAGGAGGGACATATATTTATAAGGTGTATAGTACTAGCTACTGCCCTTAAGGATTGTTCTGTTTATTCTCTCAACCAAGCCATTCTGTTGAGGAGTTTTCCTAACAGTTCAATGTCTTGAAATCCCTCAGCTTTATAGAAATCATTAAACTCAGTAGGCAAATACTCTAGGCCATTATCAGTCCTTAATCTTTTAATCTTTTTTTCCCACTTGGTTCTCAACTAGAGTTTTACATTTCTTAAATTTTTCAAAAGTGTCATTCTTATGTTTAAGGACATAAATCCATACTTTCCTAAAATAATCATCAATTAAGGAAATGAAATATCTAGTTTCACCATGAGAATTAACCTTGGCTACACCCCACAAGCCAGATGTATGTACTCTAGGGTTTGTTTTGTTTGGTAAGTGGCTTTCTTGAAACCAACTCTAGTGGATTTTCCAAAAACACAATCCTCACAGAAAGGTAATTCTCCAAGTTTTTTGTCTCCCAAAAGGCCCACTTTTTCCAGTTACCTAAGACTCCGTTGGCTAACATGTCCTAGCCTTTTATGCCGCAGAAGTACTTGATTTTCTATTCTGTGAGTGATAGGTGAAGCCTCAACTGTTACTGTTTTTTCCATTAGAGTATATAATCCATTCTTTAACATCCCTTTCATAACTATCAAAGACCACTAACTGACTTTTAGAGTTCCATTTTCAAATTTAAGAGAATATCCTAATTTGTCTAGTATTCCAAGAGAATGAAGTTTCTCTTTAATTCAGGGATGTGTCTAACATCCTTTAACACTTTCTCAAACCCATCATGCGTTATTAATCTCACAGTCTCAATCCCTGAATTTTACAGGACTTTTTGTTACCTAAAATAACATGTCCTCCTTCTACACAGTTAAAAGTTTCAAACCAGGTTTTCAATGGACACATGTGAAAAGAGCAACCCGAGTCTAAGATCCATTATTTCCTTGAATCTATTGTAGAAACATTTAAAACATCACCACTATCATAACCATCTAAAACTACTGTTGCCTTCCCCTCTTCTTTATTGTCATTGTTTACCTTTTGTTTTCTTTCAGGGCAATCTTTCTTAAAATACCCTTCTTTGTGCCAAGCAAAACATTTTAAATGTTTGCCTTTTGACTTTGACCTAAACCTATTGTCTTTCCCCTTCTAATCCTTTTTTATTAGACCTACCTCTTATACTTAACTCCTCACTAGACTCAGATTTTATCTCAGACCTATTGTTGAGTTCCCTTGCATACAAGATAGACTACACTTCCTCTAAGGTATGGCTCTCACTGTCATACATCATTGTTTCTTTAATATTAGCATAAGAAGAATATAAAGAACTTAGTAACATAAGTGTTTGACCTTTATCTTCTATAGTGATGTCTATATTAGTAAGGTCTAACAATATTTTATTGAATTCATCAAGATGATCATTAATAGTGGTTCCTGAGGTCATTTTAAAAGTGTAAAGTCTGGCCTTTTTGTAGAGTCTATTGGCTGAAGATTTGGTCATATACAGGTGTTCTAATCTTAAACAAACCCTAGTTTTCGTCTCCTCATTAGCCACCTCTCTCAGTACTTTGTCACCGAGAAAAAGTATAATGGCACTATGTGCCTTTTGTAGGACTTCAGGTTTAACCTTCTTAAAGGATGAAGATGATGGTTTCTCCTCTGAGGTAGAGGAGGCCACCTTCTTATCCCTAAGAAGGGCATCCTGAAACCCTTGTTGTAGTAAGAGAGCCTTCACTTTTATCCTCTAGAGGCCAAAGTTATTTTTACCAGTAAACTTCTCGATGTAGAACTTGGTAGTCCCTATCGCAACCAAGCTCCTAATACCATTTGTTACGAGTTTCAACCCAAAACCAAAGATCTCAAAAACTCACGCAGCAAGATTAGGGTTACAGATTACCAAACTCGACAAGATTTACAAGTAAAGTAAAGAAATAAAAGATCAAAGTAAAAGAAAAGAAAAATAAACAAGAACACAAGATATTTACGTGGTTCGACCCTAATGGTCTACGTCCACAGCAGGAATGGGAGCAAAGAGATATTTCATTAATGGCAAACAGATTACAAGCTTACAACTATGAGATTCAGAGCAACTAATTGTGATCTTTTGCTCCTGGATGAACTTTAACTCTAGGGTTTGAGAAACCCTAACTCTAGGGAGAGAAACCCTAACTGTACCCCTCACTCACCTCTCTATTTCTCTCTCTCACAGCACTCAGAATCGAAGAGCCAAAATGCACAAAAAATGAGTTAATTGTTCCACTAATCTAGAAGCTTCGACTTTATATATACAGAGCCATAAAAGACTAAACCGCCCTTAATAAAACAGACTTATTACAAGGAGTTATAGCCGTCTGATCTAAACATGTGTGCTTCTACTAGCTTGACACATCCCAAAATTAGCGTATATGTTGCTCGAGATTTTATATTATCCTAGGTTAATAAGTCTGTTTTGCTTGGGGTTCTAGACTTTCAGTCACTGTAATCTATACATGGTTGCTCGGGAATTTTTATTGTTATATATGTATAATAAAATCATTATATGGCTTGACCATGGTTTCTAACTTATTGGAGTTCTTGTAATCTCTAATCCCTATGTGCTAGTGTGCTTGTTCCACTATGGTTTCATTCCTCCGAACTATAAACATTGTTGCAAAGTTGGGTGAGGAAGGTGTCTACGGTTAGGATACACGACACGCGCGTGTCTTGAGGATTGAGAAAGGTGTTTGTCTATGTTCCGATCATTTGTTTATTTCCACCTTTTGTTTTATTTAGTGCAAATTTGCACAATTTATGGTCTGTAATGGTTTTAACGATTATGCAATTGTGACATTGTGACTTATGGATGACACTTGATGTCATGTTTAGAGTTATTTGATTTTCTCTCATGCTGAAAAATCGTAGATCGGTATGTTCCCCTTTTTATTTAATTTTTTATTGAGAGTTTTCTTGACTCGTTAATTATTTGGTTGTTAATTTACATATATTAATAAAATTGAAAAACATCTATTCGTTGCTGGAATCTAACTAGTTGGTTTTTTCAATTTGGAGAGTTGTATGATTCTTCATAAATCTTGTCTTCAAATACCACAATATTTAGCCAAAAAGGTTGATGAGACCCAAAACCACATTAGCAAAAATATATAAAAAAAAAAAATCTTGAATTAAGGAGACGGGTGTCGATGCCCCCATTTACATTTGGGATTGGATGTAAACTGAGACGTCGAGGATAAACAACACAAGGAAGTTCACCCCTCATTCATAACTTAAGTTCAAGCATGCCTTTTTAAATTAAAAACAATGAATAAAAAGTTTTGCTGCAGAAAAGGTCAAGCCGACCTAAAATTAGGCAAGTACTTAAATTTTCCTTACGTCACATGGTATAACAATTTTAAGGTCCCAAAATAACTTCATATTAGTAAATATCACCAAATAGTATCAATGTTCACAAAATATATACTTTTCCAAAACATCGGGAACCATCAAAATGTGCTAAAATAATAATAAACGACAATATCCATGAGTTGACCCCATGACCATCCACTAAAACGGGGGTTCATCCTTAACCTCCTTAACCCCAGGACCAAACACAAATTATCATAAGCCCATCTGACCACCATGCAAGAGGCCCATACCCATCTCTAAGGTGTAGACATGGTCCATAAACAAAAACCCATCGGACCTAAGAGTAAGGTAGCACCTGATGCATTGGCGACCAAGCACTCTCTATCACATGTCCGATATAAACTGGTCGTACAAAACAGGAGTCACCACATCAAAAGGCGGGGAGATGTAATAACCCAGAAATTTTAAGTATTCTCTTAGTTTCTTTAAGATTATCTTAGTAAATCTTTAGAGCTTTTGGATACATATGTAGTTTCTATATTTGGTATTGGAGGAAAAATCATTGGAGACACTAAATAGGATGAGAAGATATAGTTTTTGAATATTCAAGAAAATATTGTATAGAAATGGAAGGAATTTACAAAGGAAATCAAGTGGTATGAGTAAGAAATATACTCTATGATATTTTCGGATTAGGCAATTTTAGATAGTTTCAACATCCTTTAGTAATATGGATATAACTTACTCATTTTGTGTCGGATGGAGATGATTCAAGATTATTTGCAAAGATAAGAGGAGTATATACAATTATTATGTTTTGATTTTTAAGATATATGTACTTAAAAAAATACGAGATTGGGATTGAAGTGGCAGAATGGAATTGGATATATAGGTATCGACTTGGAGTTGACTAGTGACCTTGAATAAGATTAGGTCTTTGAATTATTTTCTAAATTATCCTAAGATCATGACAAGTGTGTATACATATGGCAAATGATGAGGTTTTATTTAGGAAGTTTTATGTGAAACAAGAGGGATTATTTATCAAACACTTGGTGTGTCCGGATTGGTGCTCTCAGGCTAATCTATCGACTTTCAGTATAATAACCATAAATTGGTTATATAAGCTCCGAATGAAGTGATTTAAGCTCCTATAGAACTATAAGAGGGAGAGATAGAACTCTTATGGTTTGGGTTTTTGAAGATAAGGAATGGATCAAGGTCTAAATCTAGTATTAAGTGGACAGACAAGAATAGGAGTCAACTGGTAACCAACTTAAGCAAAGTGCACTGACTTTTCCATATGACGAAAATCAAATTGGTTTCTTAGGATTCTAAATCTCTTGAAATGTATGATAACATATGGCAAGTTGATAATAATTCATTTATAAGCCTTGGTGAGTAAGAAAACAAAGGAAAATAAATGGAGAACTCGGATTAGGTGTTCTCGGGTGGTTTTGATGTGTTTTGGTGAATTAAGCATATATTTCTCATCTGATCTCAAAATAAGGTGATTAAAAATCCTATAGAATCTTAAGATGATTATTTAAAACTTTCATGTTTTGATTTTTCAAAGAATCGATTCAGATCAATGATTTATTTGGATTGGAAGTGGCTGGATACACCTCATTGAAAGAAACCATCATACTACTTTGTCTTTACCCCATGTGAGTTGAGTCTACTTGAGCCATTGATCAAGAAGATATTTAGGCAGCTCAACAAAATAACCCTTGGATATCAGTATGACTCACCAAGCCTATAATTTAGGTGTGATCATAAGCCAAGTGGGGAAGGAAAACTATCACACGGCACTAAGAGAGAACCGGACATGTCTTGCAAATTCTATCTCTTCTTTTTGCCTAAAGTTTCATCCCTATCCCTATAAATAGGTACATGAGACTTCTAAAACCCTTTTGGATGATGAAACACATGGCCTAGCTTGAGAAAATACAAAGAAAAACCCTCCTCAAACTTTTAACCTTAACACAATACCTAAGAAAACTAGTTGAGTGATTTTGAGGGAATCCTTACAAGGGCTTGGTTCTATCATCAATTCAAGTTTGGAGAAAATTTGTAAGTACACTACTTAACTTAATCTTAGAATAGAATAAGTGGCTTGGTGATTGGATTAGATTTGATGTTTATATGAGCTTAATCTTTGTTTATGTGATAAACTGAAACATATGGAATTTTGGAGTGATTTTTGCTAAGAAAAAATACTAGAAACTTATGAGACGTTAGAAATATATTTAATGATATTATGTGAAGAGAATGATGTAAAAATATGGTGACTTGATTTGAGAAAAAATTTTAAGGAAGGAAACCTAAAGCAATTCGGCTACAATAGGGTTTTAGTGGAGTTTTTGATTTTAAATCTTCTCCAATTGGTTTTT
Source organism: Platycarya strobilacea (assembly GCA_036898215.1). NCBI lineage: Eukaryota > Viridiplantae > Streptophyta > Magnoliopsida > Fagales > Juglandaceae > Platycarya > Platycarya strobilacea. The sequence continues at coordinate 29,092,733 of CM072548.1, read as the reverse complement.
ATTTATTTGCATGATATCTTGATGATTATAATGAAATTGGAAATTTTATAATTCTTAGAAAAATTTTAAGAATCAATTTGCTAAGAATTATAGAAGAAAACACTAAGAAACATTATTAGATATGAGAAATTTAGCATGATTTGAATTAAAATAAAATAAGGCTTAATCACTCTAGGAGCTTCTTCTAGCCTTGATTTAATAATATTTTAATATTTTAATTTTGTTCTTTAAGTAATTTTCGTTATATATTCATGTTAAGAACTGATGTGACGTAAATGATTATACATGTGACGTGTCTTACTATGATATGAATTCACATGTTAAAAGATTTATGAGGACATAAAACATGTATGTCATAAGTCTAAGTTTATGCGTATGTTGCATTTCGTCATATATATGTGTCGTCATAAGTCATGACATCTGTTATAAGAAAATACGTTAAGAAAACTTTACAAGTGGAAAGATTAATAAGTCTGTCACTTCATGACGGGGACAGCGATACGTAATACCCGTATGACTTATATGCCAACAAGGACGACGATACATAACGCCCATTTAGGATAGTAAGAGTTATGTCAAGACGGAGACAGCAATACGTAATGCTCGGAAGACTAACATGACTAGTAGGGACAGCGATACGTAATGCCTGCTATGTTAAGCATTTTTCATGTCACGACGAGAATGGCTATACTGATAGAGACCTCGGTCTTATCCCGATCACCCGAAGGGTTCCTCCTTGCAAGTTTGGTTCCCTCCAACGACCGAGTTGACTCTAGTGCTTGGGAATGGAAATATAGGTGAGGGAAAAAGGTTAAGTGAGGTTAGGATTGAGTGGGGTTAAGATGGAATGTGAGGTTAATTGGCTAGAGGGGAAGCAAAGGGGTTCACGGCAATTGGGGTTTTTGGGTGGTTTCGGCTATGTGACTTTTGGCTAGGCTAGATTGGGTTTGTGTAGGGGTTCAAGTGGCCGAATATTGCTTGTGGGAGGCTAGGGTTTTCGGCACATGTGTTTAGGGATAAGATTCTAGGGTTTTGATGGAGTTTGGATAAGTCCTAAAATGTAGGGATATGGCTTATAGCCATTTGAAGTGGGCGGCACCTATGGCTTTTGGTGTTGGCCGAATATGCTAAGATTTTGGGTAGGGATTTGATTGGTTCTCTTCTTCACTTGATGACCAATCAAATGGGAGTGTGAGGTGGCAATTTAGGTGATGTGGCAAGTGGAATTCGGCTAGGATAAGGGTGGATGACCGGTTGAGATTTTGTAGGGATTTTGGTGAGATTTGAATTTGAATTCTTTTGAATTCAAATCTAATGGGTGGCCGGTCTTGCTAGGGTTTGAGGGGCACGAAATTGATTTGTTTTGGATGATGGATGAGGTGGCTTTAAGTGAGGAATAATAGGAGAAGATGGGGTAAGTGGCCGGCTAGGGTAAAGGGTAGAATGGACAAGTGTTTAGGCTAGGGTTTCATGCCTTATGCCGTGTGGTGTGGGTAGGGTTTTGGGGGCTTGTTGCCGTGGCTGCTATGGGGCAAAATGAACACCAATTTGATCAATTGAACAACCAAATGATGATTGAACAAAAGACAATTGATGAATAAGCCAACTCCTTCAAGACACCAAGAGAATTCGGCATACACACATGCATCCAAGTCTTCAACTTCCTTCAATCAATCACACACTCACTCTCACTCACATGAGCAATCCAAATCTCCCTATGGAGGAGGATTTCGAATTCCTCAATGGACACACACACCAATTCTCAAATCCACAAGTGGTGTGGATTTGGCTTCACAAACACAAAATCACTCAACAATCAACAAATCACTCAAGAACACAAAAACATGAAAATCACTCACACCACTCACTCCAAAACCGAAACACTCTTTATGGATTACCTCAAGATTTTTATATATAAAAATGAAAAATACATAAAAGGATAGATGTGGATCACCGATTCACGAATTGCACGATGATCCTCTTCCAAAGGGATTCACGAATTGCACCCTAGGGAAGCCCAAGTGCTAAGCACCGAAATCTAAACCACAATGCTTGTGGCCGGCCTAACTCTTTTCCAAGAGCAAAAGTCTAGTCTCAATTTGTCAAAAGATGTGAAATGAAAGCCTAAAGGTCCTATTTATAGAGTCTACAAAGTGGAAACCCCCAAAAGGTCCCTTATTAAAACTAGCTAATTACCAAATTAACGAAAGCAATAAAATAATAAAATAACATAAAAATAAGAGTGATGGAGGCGCCATTTAGCATGTGTGGCCGTGGGGTCTAGTTGGCCCAAGGTGGGCTAATGTGATGCTTCCTCCACGGTCAGGCTTGTCTCGTGCTGTCTCGCTGCATGGCGCCTGATGGTGCGCGGGGCATGGCTCTGTGTAGGGCCAACTGGTGGGGCTCATGGCCATGTGCCATGCATGGTCCTGGTGGTAGGCGCAGGGTCAAGCCATGGCGCTCTAGTGCTGCCCAGTCAAGGTGCTCGGGCGGTGATCCTACATGGCCCGGGCTGAGTGCCGGGGTGGTGTGCATGCATGACCCAAGCTGATGCACTGGGCGCAGGCTGCATGGCGCGGGCTGGTGCCACGCGCTGGATGGCATGCATGGTGTGCATGCCACTGGCCTGCTCTGCAAGGCGCGGACTGGTGCCGCGCGCTGGATGGCATGCATGGTGTGCATGCCACTGGCCTGCTCTGCAAGGCGCGGGCTGGTGCCGCGCGTTGGATGGCGTGCCTGTGAAGACATGCCACTAACCTCGCTAGTTGGGGCTGTGGGGCGCAGATGCACGCGCACGCGTGTGCGCAGGTGAATGCGCTGTGGGGCGCACCTAGGCACACGCCGGGCTGTGCGCACGCACTGTGCATGGCCAGTAGCCTCGTCGAGCCCCTGCTGCGTGTCCAGGCCTAAGCCAAGGCATGCCTGCAGGCTAGCCAGGGAACTGTCCTGGCCCTCCAAGGCCTGAGTCAGGGCTCGACCTTGGGCGACTCTCCTAGGGGTTCTGACAGATACATAACACCTGGAAGACTGACACGAAACTCGTCAAAATAGGGACGAAAATACGTAACGCCCGGACGACTGACGAGTTATATGTATGGCTAAGCTGATGTATGATGCTAAATAAGATTCAACAAGAACGGCGATGTATAATGCCTGTCAATGTTACAAAATAAGTAAGACCCGACAAGGATGGTAATGCGTAACACTTGTCGAGGATAAGAAAATAAGTAAAACCCAAAATATAAGAAAGTAAATAAGAGTTTTAAGTATAAGATGGTGGGTCCATGAAGAGTATAAGTTTATATAGAAACTATGGTCATCCATATGCATGAGTCTCATAAGGCATTCATGAATCATGAGAAGTTAGTTCATTATGGTACATGCTATATTATTGATATGCTGGGTTGATGTCTTTGTTAAGTTATTTGTGTACTTACTGAGATTTTTTGGAAATTTCAGTCTTTTAAATTTTATCTATCATTCCTTATGGAATGATAGATGTTGCTGCAGGATTAGATAAATTGTCATGAGACTCGAACAGCACATGAGATTTGATGAGTGCACAAAAATGCACTCTAAATACTCTATTTAAATACTAAAAGAAATGAGAAAACAATGGATATAACTCATGTTAATAAAATTAATGGTCATTTATCTTGAGATAGATATAAGCATGATTTAATATATTGATGAGAATATAAAATGCCATATTTTCCTCTCTTAATGTTTAAAACTTTATTCTTATTTGATGCCTAAATATACTCATTATTCTTATATTTTGATTTAGGACACAAATGGAGACATTAGGAGCAAATGAAGATAATTGCGGAATTTCAGACAGTTTTGACATCTTTTCGTAAAATGGGCATAACTCTCTCATCCAATCTCCGATTGAGCTGATTCAAGATGATCTAGAACCGCAAGAGAAATATCTATAACTTTTATGTTTTGTGTTTGAAGAGATATCCACTCAATCTAAGACAAAATCGACCATCAAGTGGACGCACCTGCACTTGACGTTCCTGGATATTTTTCAGCCACTTGCATCAAATCCAAATACAAGATGAAGTGCACTCAAGTTTCTTCAAGACAAATTATTTGACCACAAGATATTAAGTCATACAAGACAACTAATAGATAGAGAAGCAAAATTGAAACACTCAACCTACAAGCAAAATCCAGCTCATGCATGGTGGGAAAACAAATGATCAAAATGACAACTCACAAATCACTTGGATTCAAGAATGGCACATGGCAAAACAAGTTGAAATTGTGATGATTTTGTCATGACAACTTGCATGAAGGATGCTTATAAATAGAAGGGAGGGGTGTGTGTTCTAAGACCATGCTTAGTGTGCTTGGATGCCTTGGAAGATACATTGTTTGAGAGCTTGAGAAAAGAAAAGAAAAACCAAAGAAGAGAGAAGAAAATAATGGTTGGCTCTTCCATATTATCCCTTAGAGAATTTTTGTTGCATATTTTCAATATGTGTAACTAATTTTCTAGTAGAGCTAGGGATGAATTTGTATATATGATGGTATTTGTAATTGTTTTTGATTCATATATGTGTTCTTCAAATATTAAACTCTTTTGTTTAGTCATTCGAAATTTATTATAAATGTTTTCGTAACCAAATAATCTTAGAATTTATTTCATTTATAGATTCAGTCATGCTTTTTCTATTAAATGCAATAATCCTTTGATTATGTTTGGTTCAATTGATTATCTATTTTAATTTAATTCTCTGCTGCAATATTGCTCTACGAGTATATTGTCGACGCTGAATTTCTTTAATATCGATAACAATTCCTGTTCTTATATTGTGACGAATGATTTTTCGAAAGATTACATTTGATTTAAATCTGGTTATTAATGTTTTATTTTCCGATTGAAAATTTGGACATAGAATTTTCAATTGAGTTATTAATGAATCGAAAATAATTAAAATACCAATTATATACAAAGGATTCCCGATACTTTACTTTTCGCACTCATCTAAATCTTTTTGTTAATTTCGTTACTGTTCTTCAATTTCTCAATCCATCTCCCTGTGGAATCGACACCCCAAAGCTATACTGCAAACGACCGCGTTATTCTTTGGGCGTAATCAAGATTCTGAGATATCCTGAGGGTCCTATAGAATACTCATCTCCAAATGGAGCGATCTCTCATGTACGTGATCGAGTGGAATAGTAAGATTACCGAACAACGGTAGGATATGTTATTTGTTTCAAGAAAACTAACTCGGTTATACAGGCCTTGGATACAATCTGCTTTTGTAAATATGAAGATATGAGAGTTATATTTTTACTATGCTATGTGATCTACTTATGCAAGAATTAGATCTCTTTGTATATGTTGGAAAGTTACCTCTTTTTGCTGTGATCTGCGTTGCATTTAATTAGTAAGCTTAGATGCATGCATGTTATTCCTTACGCTTATGAACAGTAGGTAGCCCTATGCTATTTATCCAGACGCTTCGATTTACGTTTTAATCGGGGCATTATAGGAGATGACCAGACCATCAGTGGTCTGGCAAGTCTCTCCGAGTGTCAAACTCGTTGACGTCATCCTCACCTGCAACCACTTCTATCGCCCCAATAAGGAACGATAGTAAAAATATAAAGAGACGAGATTTTGAGAAATCTCAGTAAGAACACAACTATCTCAACAGAATCATGTCAAGCATACATATAAGCGAATAACAAATAGAACATGTGTCATGCATATGTGACTAATGACTTGCCAAATGCATATGCTCAAGCTTGATACATATACTTGCATTTTATAAAAAAATGTTCATCATATAACGTAATTCTTTTGGCTCATGCTTTAAAATTCCTTTTTCATACAAACTTTTCATTTCGTTCATCATTTCTTATCTTAGGTGCCATTTACATATTCATATCATTCTTGTGGCTCGAAAGTCATTTTTGTCATGACTTCTTATTGGACACCTCACGATTCCCCTATGCACCGTGTGTTCCCTGCTAGTTACGCATCACTCGGCGACCACTCATGACTAAGTCACTACGTTACGTGTTACCGTAATACCCGCAGACTACTCAAGTCAAGCCGACTACGTTATCCACTTTTCATCGCCGTAAGACCACTTAAACCGAACGACTACATCCTTATTCTTATAACAGTAAGACAAAAGCCAACACCATCCTTGGACACCCACTAGTTTTAGGTGTGACCACGCTCCAAACACCTTTTAGAGTTATACATGATCCACTGACTGTTCTTCGTCGACCTGAGGCTTTCACTCAACTTTAAATACTCCTGAGTGAACAGAGAGTTTTTTTGGGACACTACCCCTATGACATCCCCAATTTTCATTCATAATTCAATGCAAATTGAAGTGTCAAGGTAAATAACGCTAGGCTACTCACCCCTATACTTATTATAAATCAATGCATGCACCTAGACTTACTAGCACATGCAATGCAAATCGCAGCAGAAAAGTTATGAATAAAATTAAACTCTAGAGATCACATGGTGATACAAAATCTTAATATCCATATCGTTCATTCATTAAAAACATTGTATCCTTACATGCTTAACCTAGTTAGTTTTTTCAGTTCTCAAATTATATACAAACTTATCAAAAAATCACTTTAAGGCTGCCTAAGCTCTTTCTTCACTTCTAGAAACTCGCTGCCATGCCGATGTTTATCCCTACTACTATTAACTGAGTCAAAATTTCTATGAAGAAAGAGTACTCTGGGGATCCCATCAGGGTTTCTCTGGGTCTCTTGAGCAACTGGGACCTAGCCTATGGCCGTCATCACACTTTGCAGGGAAATTTAAATTCTAAAAGGAAAAACAAAAACATACAAGAATGAGATTTCCTTGGAAATATCAGTAAGTACACATTTAACTTAATAAAAATATAGGCATCGTAAAATAATCACTTACAATCCAAACAGCCGGAGTATGCATTTATAGCATGCTTCATGTGACTTATACATGACTTAGATTTATTTCTTATGTAGACGTATATTGATGTCCCTCTTTCTGGACAATCTTATACCATGCATGGACTTCTTATTATTTCCTTATAATTCTTATTCTTATAAGTCTTACTTATAGGGGCCCTTCTTATCTTAACCTTGAGAGGCATTACGTATCGCCATCCCCGCCGGGTTACTTATCACCGTCCCCGTCATAACAAGTCTCGTGTTAATCTTCCGGGCATTACATATCGTCGTCCCCGTCATGACATGACACTTATCTTATAAAACCATGTTAGTTGTTCGGGCATTACGTATTGTCATCCCGTCGTGACATGATTCTTATTTTACAACAGGCGTTACGTATCGTCATCCCTATCGGCACGTCAGTCATACAGGCATTACGTATCGTCATCCCCGTCATGACGTGACTAACTTCATAATCTTTTCACTTGTAAAGTTTTCTTAACGTATTTTTTTATAACAGATGTCATAACTTATGACGACACTTATATGTGACGAAATGTAACGTAATAACCTTAAACTTATGACATGCATATTTCATGTCCTTATAAACCTTATAACATATGAAAATATTTCATAATAGCATACATCACATGTACATAACAAATAATACTTAACAATTAAATAAATTATTAAAACATTCACACATCAAGGCTAACCGAACCCTATGGATAATCAAACCTAATTTTCTTCTTATTCAAATCAAGCTAAAATCCACATAGACAACTTGTCAAATTTTCCATAGCTTTCATATATAAACTCAAGCTTAAACTATATTGTTTTCTTGATTAATTCTCTAATAATTTCTTGTATAATGATTCTTGAAATTTTCCAAATAAACTAAAGTTTCTAAACTTACCATAATTATTAAAATATCATTCAAATAATTATAAATCAAGTCACTAAGAATTTTAGAAGAAATTCACCAATAAAATCAATGCCTAGTATGATAAATTCAAATATGCCACTTCAATCCCAGTTTCTTTCTTGATTGAGTCCTTATCTCTTGAAACTTATAATATAAAAGTTGTATATATTTCGCTTAGCTTTCCATAGCCTCTTGAATCATTCAAATCCGACATCAAATAAATAAGTTATGTCTTATTTTCCAAAAGGTGTCAAATCTGTCAATAATTGTCCTATTAAGACCGAAATTCACTAGAGTTGTTTCTTCAATTTTTTTCCAAATTAAGACCTCATTTTTTCACATAAATATCTTCAAATTAATACATATTATGCTACGTCCCAAAACATTGAATATTACTATCTTGAAACTAATAAAATGATAATAATATATTTCATTTTAAAATATATTTTAGTAAAATAATCAAAACTATATTCAACAAGTTTTAAAGACCCAAATTCTTAAAATAGGTTTACATTTTTATACTTTTCATAATTATTAATCTCGCAACAAATCTGAAAATCAATAACATCTTAATCTATTTCTTATTTTAGTTTACAGCTTTAATACTAATTATATCAAAACCTACGTAGGTAAAACACGGAACTCCTTTCACAAAATGTGCTTAATTTAGATTCAAAGTGTTACAAAATTAAAAACTTATTATTTACTATTAAAATCTATTTGTGAGACAATTGTATGATTTAAATCCTTAACTATGTTCTATAGGGAAATAGAGTTTATGTGACAAATAAAATTCTGGTTAGCATATTTATTTAATTAAAAATAAGACCAACTTTAACAAGTTATTTTAAATATAAGATTTTAATAGTATTAAAAAACATCAAAATTTACTATAATAAAAGCAAAAATTTATTTTCATACATTTGAAAAATGAGCTTGAAAGTGTTTAAAATAATGATGAAGTATTTATTATTTACTAATAAAATATATAATCTTTTCAATATGATTTAATATATACATATATGTATCTAAGTTATATAAAACGCAACAAAAGCATAACAACAAAATCGGGTTCTAGGAATTATAAGCAACCAACGTAATATCATCTATTGGGGCATAAGAGAGAGCAAAAACATGAGGGAGAAGCTCACCGTGAGATGCGACGGCGAATTTGGCGGCTAGTGGAGGCCAGTGACATCACTGGGTATTCCTGGGCAGTGGCGTGAACCAAAAAGGGGAAGAGTGCTACCGAAAGCAGAGAGGGAGAGGATGATTGTTCCGGCGAGGAGGGCTTGCCGGAATGAGTGGGTGCGTCGGGACTTGGCTGGCAGGCGTTTTATGGGTGACTTGGGGGTGGTCCGACGTCTTAGGGTGGCTAAGCGAGGAGGAGACTGTCATGCTATGGGTGGAGGAAAATCCTCTGTTTTGGTGGCGCAAAAATAGGGGACACTATGTAGTGTTTTTCGTGGCTGACCGATGGCGGTGAAGGGAGCAAAGAGGAGGGGCTAAGCAGCATGAGAGGAGTTGGCTTTAAGGGAGGAGGCGTGGTGGTGAAAGGTTCGAAACGTGGCTATTGCAACATACGACCTGGTTTTGTGCAGTGGACTGTGAGGAGGGGTGTTGCACAGCGGCTAGTTTTGTGAGTGGCATTTCGGTCTGGAGGTGACACCAGGGCCGGCTGAATAAATTATGGGAGGTAAGGCAAAATTTATGATTGAGGCCTTTTATTTTATTATTAAAATAAAATAAAATAAATTAATTGTAATATTTTCATTACATTTTTTTTTTAATACCTATTGTTTGTCAAGTAAAATTATTAATTAAGATTTATTCTACCTTTTCAACTAATAATCAATTTAATCTTTATTAAAAAAATCAATTTAGAAATTTTTTTTTATCAAATCTAGCTAGTATAAGACGTACTCTTAAGTTTTAGGGGTTATTTGAGTACACAACTATTTTTATGTATTCTCACAGATTTTTAAATTCAACTTTTTTTTCTCACTCAAAATCTAATAAAATATCTTAATACAAATTATTTCACTACCATACTATATATAAGGTATTCTTAATATTTAAAAGAGACCTAGAAACAATTATAATAATCATCATCAATAAAGTTCTATAAAAAAAAAATAGTCCCTTGTCTCTTCAAAGGATTATACAAAATCATAATTAGATTTTGTTATTTATAATTCTCACATTATATATTAAACTAATAATGATTAAAAAAATAAATATATTATTATAAATAGAGTACTTGAAATAATTACTATATGGAATACTTTTAAAACTAATAATAACATATAATATCTATTTAATAATTGTGTTCTCTAAATAAATTGATTTTTTAATTGATTTTTTTTTAAAGTATATTTTAAACTTTTTGAGAATGGGCCTTTTGCTAGTAGGGGGCCTTAGGCAATTGTTTAACTTACCTAAGGCAAGAGCCAGCCCTGGGTGATGCAGGGGCTGTGAGGTGAAAACAGGGTTGTCGACGATTTATGTGGCAGTGGGGGGTAGTCCGAAGCCCTCAGAGATGGTCAGTGTGGCTAGGAAATCCCCTAGGGTGTTTTTTTGGTGTTGCCGACGGTAAGAAATCTTGTTTGCCATGAGGTGAAAATAGGGTCGTATGGTGTTTTTGTTTATTGGGTTGTTTCCAAATTTTTTGTGTAAATTTTTGAAGGGGTCTTGGGGATTTATAGATGATGGGGTGCAAATTTTCGTGTTTGACGAAGAGATTGGATGAAATTTGAATTCAGTTTGAAATCGAGATAATGGTTGAGATGGATATGATTTTCGAAGTGATTTAGCTGAGATTTCGGATAATGATTTTGAATTTGAGTTGAGAGTTGAACTCATTTGTATTTGTTGGGAGAGGTAGTTTGAAGTTGATCCGGAGTTGGGTTTCCAAATAGGAGTCTTCATTGGAATTGAAATTCTAAAGGGAAATACTAGGGATAAGTCTGTCCGATCCCCTTGAAAAACTGATGTCGGCGTCTCCGCCGGCTATGGGCGACACCTCCCACCCCATCGTGACCGCCGGTGTACGGATTCGAAATGGGTCTAAAGCTATGTGGGACACACCGAAGGTCATCGGGGGTCGCTGTTGTAGGAATCGGATCGCCGGACACCGGCGGTGATGATGGAGTGAGCGGTGTCGCCCACTGCCGGTGGTGCCAACGCCGTCTGGGTTGAAGCCGAACACCCATTTAAATCATCTTATTTTATTTTTTATTGTGTTTTTATTTTATTTTATTATTATGTTTTTTATTATATTTTCTAAATTTAATTTTTTTATTTAATTTTTTATTATAGGTTTTAAAATTGTTTATTATAATTTTATTGTATTTTATTGATGGACTGTTTTTCAAGGGGATCGGACGAACCGGTCCCCAATGTCTCCCAATTCTAAAAGATAATAATGTACATAGTACATAGAAGAGTTGATAAGGAAAAAAATCAATTTAATCTAAACCTTATCTAAAAAACATATTTCAAAATAATAATAATAATAATAACAATAGTAACGATGATGATGATGATGAAATACTAACAATTATAATTAATATAATATCTATAATAAACCACAATTAAAAAATAAACTATTTTATAATCCGTTTAAAAAAATAATAATACTAGTAATAACATAAGAGAATTTTATAATAATATGAAAAAAAATTGAAAGATCAAATTATTCGCATTTAAATTTTAAACATCTGGGTCAAGATGTTACACATCATATTGTGTTCGTCTTAAATTAATGAGTCGTATAATATATTGTCACTCCTAAATTTAGGAAAATGTGAGAGAGTCATTGATTAGTGTTTTTTATTTAGTGATTAAATAAATATTTTAGATGATATTATAACTTTTTTTAAATAGTTAAGATGATTAAAAAAATTTTTTAAAATGTGACATGGGCATTGTGGGCATTAGGGGTGTAAGAAGACCAAATCAGATCGGTGGATTGGACTGGACTGGACTGACTACATCGGCGCCCCAGCTTGCGCTTGGGATCATACGCAAACTGCGATGTTGGGGATGAGCATCACAGGGAAGTTCACCCTTCGTCTTATCGTGTACTGGATTAAATTTTTTCTTTTTTATCGTAGCGGAAAAAAGTCAAACCGTTCTATGCGCGTATCACATGGCTGAAAACAATAACATCCCAAAATATTACATTACCCTTAATATAAACATGAGGATCCTTTACAAGTGTTCATTCTTCCAATATAATGGAAGACCAAAATACATGCAATTAAATACAAAATCTGCATAGAGGATCCCCAGCTATCATTCCCTAATCCATTAGTTCCTTCTTAATCTCCTTGAAGTTTGGGCCGTAACGGAAATGGTCCAACTCCAAGGCCGGTCCCACCTCACAACTCATTCCAGAGAATAACTCAAAAAGGCGACCCATGTGGAGGGAATTATCCACGCCCAAAACTATACAACACCCGATAGGGCGTACACCACATATATACGTAGCCAGAGATAGTGACTCTCTCGCCCAGCGGCTCAAATAGTCTAGAGTCACTAGCTCGAAAGTGATGGGCTCAGTCAGGCCCGTGGGGGTCCAAGGCATCATCTATGGGGTCGTGCTCATCATGGTTGTCATCACTTGCGACTACTTCTATCATCCCAAAAAGAGTGATAGTGGAGAAATAAACAAGGGGTGAGATTTCGGAAGAAATCTCAATAGGCACATTTATATCATATCAAAGCAATTTAAGCATATAGTTAAATGAATAGCAGACAGTCAATCATACTTAATACCATATGGGACTTCTGGCCTCATGATATGCACATGCTCATGCTCATGCTGATGTCTTAAAATTTCTCTTTTTCCATTTGCATTCTTTTCATATACTTGTTCGAAATTTCAGAAAGCAAAACACCTGAGTTTCTTTGAAACTTCCTCTTTTCGCAAATACTCTTCATTTTTCTTATCTTAGGCGCCACTTATCATATTATATTGTATATGGTTCGAAAGCCCTTTTCTTTTGTCATAACATCTGTTGGGCACCTCACAGCTTCCCTACGCACCATGGGTTCCTGTTAGTTACCGTAACAAAATAACAAATTTGATGATGCCTTAGTGTTACTTTTTGTCTTCTAATTTTCTCCAAGTACTCTAGTTCAATTCCAATCCTTTAAAAGTGTTATCCTAACCCTAAAACAAGGCTTGGCCGAAAGTTCTAGATCTCCTAATGTGTTATTTTGTTCACTTGTTCTTCTAAGATAATTCACTCAATGATTTTAGTGAAAACCTTCAATTGTGACAATGCAACCACTTTATTCATATGCATCTAATATCTTCAAAATTTAAACATATCACCATCACATAGTATAATAATTAAATCAATGATTTCCATCAAAGAGGTTCTCAAATCCGAAAATACATGCATGCAATACTCAACATTTTCATTCTCCAAATCAAAATCTAACAAATATATGTTCATCTTAACTCAACTTATTGATCATGCTATATTCCCCTTTCATGTCAAATATTCAAAGTCTCCACATGAAACAATCTTTAATCTTAGCAAGTTAATCAATCTTGGACATGGATTTTTACCACTAAATAAGTAACACTAAGGCATCATCAAATCTTATGTTAGAAAACCTTCAATCATGCATGCATTTCCTTCATTCCACTTCATGTTAAATAACTAACTAAACCACATATCATTTCAACTCCTCAACTTAGAAAATTAACATAACTTAAACATGGATTCTTACTAAACTAAACATGGCAAGTTTCTCCTATAAAAAGGTTCATTTTTCTACATACATGCAAGAAAACAAACAAGGCAACCAAATTCACTCAAAGGTATACTAAGATTGCTAAAGATAGGATAAGAATGCACCTACCTCTTCAAGAGCAATTCCTTCTCAAGATGATTGTTCTAGCTCTTTTCTACTAAGGATATAGTGAGGTTTAGAAGTTAGAAGAAGGTAGAACAAATGAAAGTTAAGGGAGAAGGGGTGCTTGGTCGAGAGGTAGAGAAAAAGGACTTGTGTGTGTGTGTGTTTGTGAGCTAGCCAAATGAGGGATGATCTCCTCAAGAGTTTCGGCCATACACTCCTTTGTAGGGGTCAAGGACAACTCACCATACCTTGATTTGAAGGATACAAGACTAGGCATGGGTGGTTGCATGGGAAAAGAAAACAACAATGGGAAATGGGGGAAGTAGGAAACTAGATCCCCTTTACCTTCCAAAGCTGCAACCGAAACCTCCTTCCCTCTCATGCCTCCTTCTCTTGTCATCTCAACCCTAGGACACACTCAATCCTCCAATCCCAAGTCAATCCATAAGATTTCATGGCCTTACCTCTTGGAACAAGAGCTTGCATGAACCGGCCATGCCTTGGTTCCTCATGGCATCCGAATGCCTCCCCCCCCCCCCCTCCTAGTTTTGCTTCTAATTCAAGCAACCTTCACTCCTTCCTCTTACACCACCATACCTCTTACACATCTCATTTCATGTACTTTATTCTTTACACAAATCCAATATACTCTTTTCACTAGATTTGCAAGCAATCCTAGGAAACTCCAAAGTGGTGCACTCGGCAACTCACCCAAATCCCTCTTACTTTTGCTTCTTTCATTTTTCTTACTTTTTCCGCATGACACCACTCTTCTTGTGTCAATCATCTTGTCACTTCTCTCTTACATGATCCTATGATGATTAATAGTTTAGATTGGAGAGAATGGGATGGGAAAAACCCTTAAGGGTTTCGGCAATCACCCTAACCGAATGCCCTCCCATTCCTTTCCTCCACTTTTCACTCCATTGCACAAGTGTCATTCCCCTAAACATGACATGCACTAGTTAGGGTAAGTTAAGCCATACCTTAGTACTTTTCAAAAATATTCCAATGATGGAAAAATTCTATCACAAGATTTTACACTCAACCTCACCATCCACCCACTAGTCAACTCTCACCAAATGGTAATTTCACATTTTCCACCTACTAGTTGTAGTTGACTCACTAAGATTTTCCTATGGGTGACAAGTGTCCCATGGGTAGGGTTTGGTGGGTCATGGGTCATCCTTTTGGGCTTGTGGGCTTGTCATTCCTTCCTAGGCCCAATAGCTCATCCTAAGTTTCAAAGTCCTAATCTTAAGCCCATTGCCCTTTTCTCACCTTTCCATATAATTGATCTAATTACTCAATTAATCACTCAATCAATATGAATTCCAAATAAATAATACAAAAATAAAGTCTTGGGTCGTCACACCCTCCCCCACTAAAAGAAGATTTCGTCCTCGAAATCAGTTTATGATATAGAGATGTTAATAAATTTAATATACCTCTAACACTCATGGCTGTGGACTCCTCTGACGACGAATAAGATGGTACCTCTTCCTCTTCGGTCACTGAATCTTGGGAAAAATAAAATATGGCATCTACATCCAAGTCGTAGTACATGTTCGTCCTCATTTCGTTCAACTTATGCATGATTTCCTCCTCGGTATCTATCCAGGGTATTCCTTCTTCCCATTGCCTTATACGATCATTAGAAGTATCGGAAAAATCCAGTGTTCTCCATTATGCTTGCTTATCTCACCTTGAATCAATCTCTTTAATTATTTTCTTTCTGCTCTAATCCATTTTCTAGGTGGTTGTCGCTCTTTGTGTGGTCTAGCGTGACGAAAAATAAGCGCTCCTTCACGATTCACATCCATGAGGTGGGTGCGGTGTTTCTCAAGATAATCTAGAGCTTTTAGTCTTTGTACTCTCATTCTTCTCCGCTCTTTACGTAACATTCTTTGTCGATTTTCTCCTCTCTCTCTTAATTGGGCTATTGTAGCTACTGACATGTGTGGGTTCCTCCTATTTCGAGTCATGTCCTGGCTAAAGTTCCACAAGTTACTAGAATAATCAAGCCTCAACAACCAATAAACAATCAATGCACCCATATATATATTAATATTTACATATATGTGTTCATATATTACAACTAAGTTCAAACAAGAAGACAACAAACACATCACTAGTTTACAAATAGATGGGGGTATTTAGCTTTCATATAGTCCTCTCGTTCCCATGTTGCCTCTTGAAAAGCAAGGTTGTTCCACAATACCTTTACTAATGAAACTTTTTGATTCCTTAATTCCTGCTCTTTGCGATCATCAATTTGGATTGGCCACTCCTTGTAGGTCAGGTTAGGGCGTAACTCAATATTGTTCGGGTCCATGATCGTCACAGGTCCTTTACCAAAACTTTTCTTTAAGGACGATGCATGGAACACATTGTGGACTCCTTGTAGGCTCACAGGCAAGTCCAATCGATAAGCTACTACTCCAACTTTCTCAACAATTTCATAAGGTCCAACGTAACGAGGACTTAATTTCCTTTTTCTGCCAAACCGAGCTACTCCTTTCGTCAATGAGATCTTAATATACACCCAGTCGCCAATTGAGAAATCCAATGTTCTCCTTCGTCAATCCGCATAGCTCCTTTGTCTACTTTGAGCAGTTTTCATTATATCCCGTATCATCTCCACTTGAACTCTAACCTCTTGTAGGTATCTGGATAGTAGCTTGAAAGCTATTGTTGGAGGCAAATTCGATTAAAGGTAGAAGACTTTCCCAATCGCCGCTTGAGTCTAATACGCAGGCTGGTAACATATCTTCCGAGATCTGAATGGTCCGTTCTGTCTGACCATCCGTCTATGGGTGATAGGCACTGCTAAACTTCAGATTAGATACCAGCATTTTCTATAAACTTTGCCAGAAACGAGATGTAAATCTGGGGTCTCGATCCGAAACAATATTTTTGGGTACACCGTGCAAACGGATTATCTCCTTCATATAAATCCTTGCCAGTTTTTCCATTGAATCTGTATTCACTATGGCCAGGAAATGGGCGCTTTTGGTCAGTCTATCTACTATTACCCAAATGGTGTTCTTTCCAACTGAAGTCCTTGGGAATCCGACTACGAAATCCATAGATATGTCCTCCCACTTCCATTCTAGAATCGGCAAAGGCTGCAACATTCCTGCTAGGCGTTGGTGCTCTACCTTAACCAATTGGCATACCGAACATTTTGCTACAAACACAGCCACATCCTTTTTAATACCTTCCCACCAAAATCTTCCTTTTAGATCTTTATACAATTTGGTGCTTTTAGGGTGAGTTGTATAAGGGGTACAGTGCGCCTCCCTCATAAGTTTTTCCTTTAATTCTAGGTTGTCTGGTATTATTGTTCTCTTCTCAAAATATAGTGTTCCATTGTCTGATAACGTAAGGTGGGGTGATCCTTGCCCTTCTAGTAGTTTCTGTCGAATCTTTTCCAACTTAGCATCATTTCGCTATTCTTCTCGGATTTCTTCTTCAGTCAGTGAGACAATTTCTTGCATTGCTTGCCAATGTTGCTTCTCTAGAAAAACTCTTAATCAGCATGCTTCGCATAACCGTTAATAGTGGCGGCTCTTTCGCTCGAGTCTTTCGACTCAAAGCGTCTGCTACCACATTAGCCTTCCCAAGGTGGTACTTGATCTCGCACTGAAAGCAATTATAGTCTCAATCCATCTCCGCTGCCTCATATTCAGATTCTTCTGACTAAACAAGTGCTTGAGACTCTTATGATCCGTATATATCTTGCATTTCTTTCCATACAAATAATGTCTCCAAATTTTTAATGCAAACACTACGGCTGCTAATTCCAAGTCGTGAGTGGGGTAATTTCGTTCATGGTCCTTAAGCTGTCGAGATGCATATGCGGCTACTTGTCCCTCCTACATCAACACGCATCCTAAGCCCATCTTCGATGCATCACTGTACACCACGTAGGGCTTGTGAGGTTCTGGCAATGCTAATACTGGTGCCGAAGTTAACCTTTTCTTGAGTTCTTGGAAACTTTGCTCACACTGATCACTCCAGATATACTTGACATTTTTCTCAGTCAAGGCTGTCAGAGGGCTAGACAGTTTAGAAAACCCTTCCACAAACCCTTCCACAATCCAAGGAAACTTCGTATCGCGTGAGCATTTGTCGGTCTTTGCCATTTTGTTACTGCATCGATCTTGGCTGGATCCACAGCTGCACCTTGGCTTGAAATCACGTGGCCCAAGAATTTAACCTCTCTAAGCCAAAACTCACACTTACTAAGTTTGGCATATAATTGATGCTCTTGTAAAATTTCCAACACAATCTTTAAATGATCTTTGTGCTCTTCGTCATTTCGAGAATATATCAGAATATCATCGATGAATACCATGACAAAACTATCTAAATATTGTCGAAAAATTCAATTCATCAAGTCCATGAACGCTACCGGGGCATTCATTAATCCGAAAGGCATAACCAGGAACTCAAAATGTCCATAACGAGTTCGAAAAGCCGTCTTGGGCACATCCTATTCTTTAATCTTCAGCTGATGGTATCCTGATTTGAGATCAATCTTAGAGAATACCTGTTGATCCTTGAAGCTGATCCAATAAGTCATCTATCCACAACAGTGGGTATTTATTCTTGATAGTAACCTTGTTAAGTTCTCAATAATCGATACACATCCGTATGGTTCCGTCTTTCTTTTTCACAAACAATACGGGGGCTCCCCATGGTGATGAACTCGGTCTTATAAATCCATTCTCCAATAGCTCTTCAATTTGTGCCTTTAGTTCCTTTAGCTCCGTCGGCGCCATTCGGTAGGGGGCTTTATGAACTGGGGCCGTAACAGGTTCCAATTCAATGGCGAACTCGATTTCACGGTCTGGGGGCAGTCCAGGTAGTTTTTCAAAAAATACCCAAGGGAAATCTTTCACGATCAGGATATCTTCAATACTTTTGACATCCTCCAATGCATTTAAAGACATTAGCAGAAATATTTATACTCCCCATTTCAGACCTTTTGTTACCCTTTTCGCCGTCACAATAGAGAAAACAGAGCTAACTGTCTCCCCTTTATAACGCAGCTTGTCTTCGCCGGGCAACTCGAAGATAATCTCCTTTTTTCGACAATCGATGTAGGCATAGTAGTCAAATAACCAATCCATACCTAATATTACGTCAAACCCCAACAAGTGAAAAACAATCAAATTGGCGTTTAACCATACACCAGCAATTTCCAAAGGACAGTTCTTCACTATCCGTTGACATCCAATCATTTTCCCGTCAGGGAGTGTTACCAACACTTTCTGTGCTAATGGTTCGACATCTAATCTACATCTCTAGACACAATCATAGGAAACAAAGGATCTCGTCGCACCGGAATCAAACAACGCATATATCACATTTCGCATCATAATAATTTCACCTATAAAAATTTTCCTATGGTCATCTTAAAAGAAATCACCTTATACTTTAAAAATTAAGGCAAGGTTGGGGTATTACCAGTAATAATACCAGCATTGATAGCTTCCTCCTTGTTCACATCTACCTCTCCTAGGGCAATGACGTATACTTTGGCTTTTGTGAGGGTATTCGTCTTTCCTTTGGGTGTTGCAGCTCTGCTTGAAGCCATTTGAGGTCAATCCCGCATCATATGGCCCACTTGACCACACCAGAAGCAAGCTCCCGATGCCACTCAGCACTCACGTCTGTGCAGCCGTCCATAAGTTTTGCAGGGTGGTGGTGATGTTAGAACTCCGGGCCCGCTCACTTTCCTTTTTCCCTTATCCACAGGGAAAACGTTCCTTCTCTTTCCCGCATCTCTGCCCGAGGAGTAAGGAAAATTCCTCTTCTTATGCCTCTAAGCTTGATTAATCAGGCTTCTCTACTCCGTTTCAGCGATTTTCGCCACATTCACTAGTTCTTGAAATTTGTCATTCCTCAAACAGGCCACTTGGTTGCGAATCCTTGCTTGCAAACCGTCTTGGAACTTCTTCGCTCTCATTTTCTCTGTTACTACTAGGTGTGGAGCAAATCGAGTTAGTTCTATAAACTTCGCAGCGTATTGATCCACCGTCATGGTTCCTTGCGTCAATGTAGCAAACTCCATAGCCTTCTTATGCTTGATGGACTCAGGGAAGAAGCGGTCATCAAACTCAGTTTTGAAACACTCCCAAGTAGGTGTTACGTTCTCCCAAGCTCTTATTTTAGTAGCTTTCTCTTTGTATCCCACCATAAACCAACTTCCCTTTGCAAAAGGTAACCAGCATATTGTACCTTCTGCGTTTCAATACACCCGCTAATTTCGAACGTTCGCTTCAAGTCCATAATCCAACGGTCCATTTTCATAGCTCCTTCGGTCCCCATGAAGTTCGGGTACCGATAGACCAGAAATTTCTCATAAGAACATCTCAACGCTCCTCCTCCCGTATTTGGATGACATCGACTTTGCTCTATGTGGTTTTTCACCAATTCAGTCATCTGGCAAATAGCCTCGGCTATCGCTTGTCCTCCGTTTAACGGGATATTCAAAACCTCTTGTGGTGAGGCTTTAGGTCTCGAAGTAGTATCACGACGCCTACCTCCAGCCATAATATCCTGAAAAACACAGAATTCCTTTATGAGTTACCCTAACTCTTTACGCTTTTCGCTTCATAACTTTCAGCGTCAAACATCGAAACGGATTCTATTTTTAACCGATCATCCTTAGGGTACGAACCTATAGCTCTTAAAGGATCATAGCCTATGCCATGTGATTCTTCTTCCTAGGACTTGTGGTTTCTTAACCAGAGGCATAACTACTCTGATACCACCGCTGTCGGCATCCCAGTTTGCGCTTGGGATCGTATGTAAACTGCGACGTCGAGGATGAGCATCACAGGGAAGTTCACCCTTTGTCTTATAGTGTATTGGATTAATTTTTTTTTTATCGCAACGGAAAAAGGTCAAACCATTCTATGTGCGTATCACATGGCTTAAAACAATAACATCCCAAAATATTACATTACCCTTAATATAAACATGATGATCCTTTACAAGTGTTCATTTTTTCAAAACAATGGAAGACCAAAATACATGCAATTAAATACAAAAGCTGCATGGAGGATCCCTAGCTATCATTCCCTAATCCATCGGTTGCTTCTTAATCTCCTTGAAGTTTGGGCCGTAACGGAGACGGTCCAACTCCAAGGCCGGTCCCACCTCACAACTCATCCCACAGGATGACTCGTAAAGGCAACCCATGTGGAGGGAATCATCCACGCCCAAAACTATACAACACCCGATAGGATGTACACCACATATATACGTAGCTAGAGGTAGTGACTCCGCCACCCAGCGGCTGAAATAGTCTAGAGTCACTAGCTCGGAAGTGACGGGCTCAGTCGGGCCCGTGGAGGTCCAATGCATCATCTGTGGGGTCGTACTCGTCATGGTTGTCATCACCTGTGACTACTTTTATCATCCAAAAAGGGTGATAGTGGAGAAATAAATAAGGGGTGAGATTTTGGGAGAAATCACAATAAGTATATTTATATCATATCAAAGCAATTTAAGCATACAGTTAAATGAATAGCAGACAATTAATCATACTTAATACCATATGGGACTTCTGACTTCATGATATGCACATGCTCATGCTCATGCTCATGTATTAAAATTTATCTTTTTCCATTTGCATTCTTTTCATATACTTGTTCGAAATTTTAGAAAGCAAAACACGTGAGTTTCTTTAAAACTTCCTCTTTTCACAAATACTTTTCATTTTTCTTATCTTAGACACCACTTATCATATCATATCGTATATGGCTCGAAAGCCTTTTTCTTTTGTCATGACATATGTTGGGCACCTCACAGCTTCCCTACGCACCGTGGGTTCCTGTTAGTTACCGTAGCACCCGGCGACCATATCAAACCTAAGTAGCTACGTTTCGCGCCCTTTCGCGCTCTTCATCACTCGACGATTGATCACTCGCCGAGCGACTACAAACTTTTCTGTATCGATGAGGCCGAAACCAACACCGTCCTGTAGGCACCCAGTAGATTTAGGTGCGACCACGCTCTGGACACCTTTTGGAGTCATACATGGTCTGTCGACAGTTCTTTGTCGATCCAGAGGTTTTCGTGCTATATGCATGAGACGTGAGACTCATGTCACGGAACATATGCAATAGGTGACGAACATCACGCTTACCCTACGTTAAGCTCTTTTAAACTTTTCGCACCTCATAATCCTACTCCTTTTCTCCCCAAAATGTTATAATGGGCCTCTAATGAACTTAGGGGTACTCGGCCCCTTCCCACTAGGATTGCGCCGAGACCCTCCCTTTGCTCTCTCCTAGCTTTTTGTCTTCTAATTTTTTTGAAATACTCTAGTTCAATTCCAATCCTTTAAAAGTGTTATCCTAACCCTAAAACAAGGCTTGGCCGAAAGTTCTAGGTCTCCTAATGTGTTATTTTGTTCACTTGTTCTTCTAAGATAATTCACTCAATGATTTTAGTGAAAACCTTCAATTGTGACAATGCAACCACTTTATTCATATGCATCTAATATCTTCAAAATTTTAAACATATCACCATCATATAGTATAATAATTAAATCAATGATTTCCACCAAAGAGGTTCTCAAATTCGAAAATACATGCATGCAATACTCAACATTTTCATTCTCCAAATCAAAATCTAACAAATATATGTTCATCTTAACTCAACTTATTGATCATGCTATATTCCCCTTTCATGTCAAATATTCAAAGTCTCCACATGAAACAATCATTAATCTTAGCAAGTTAATCAACCTTGGACATGGATTTTTACCACTAAATAAGTAACACTAAGGCATCATCAAATCTTATGTTAGAAAACCTTCAATCATGCATGCATTTCCTTCATTCCACTTCATGTTAAATAACTAACTAAACCACATATCATTTCAACTCCTCAACTTAGAAGATTAACATAACTTAAACATGGCAAGTTTCTCCTATAAAAAGGTTCATTTTTCTACATACATGCAAGAAAACAAACAAGGCAACCAAATTCACTCAAAGGTATACTAAGATTGCTAAAGATAGGATAAGAATGCACTTACCTCTTCAAGAGCAATTCCTTCTCAAGATGATTGTTCTAGCTCTTTTCTACTAAGGATATAGTGAGGTTTAGAAGTTAGAAGAAAGTAGAATAAATGAAAGTTGAGGGAGAAGGGGTGCTTGGCCGAGAGGTAGAGAGAAAGGACTTGTGTGTGTGTGTTGTGAGTTAGCCAAATGAGGGATGGTCTCCTCAAGAGTTTCGGCCATACACTCCTTTGTAGGGGTCAAGGACAACTCACCATACCTTGATTTGAAGGATACAAGACTAGGCATGGGTGGTTGCATGGGAAAAGAAAACAACGATGGGAAATGGGGGAAGTAGGAAACTAGATCCCCTTTGCCTTCCAAAGCTGCCACCGAAACCTCCTTCCCTCTCATGCCTCCTTCTCTTGTCATCTCAACTCTATTACACACTCAATCCTCCAATCCCAAGTCAATCCATAAAATTTCATGACCTTACCTCTTGGAACAAGAGCTTGCATGAACCGACCATGCCTTGGTTCCTCATGGCATCCGAATGCCCCCCCCCCCCCCCCCCCCCCCACTTTCCTAGTTTTGCTTCTAATTCAAGCAACCTCCACTTCTTCCTCTAACACCACCATACCTCTTACACCTCTCATTTCATGTACTTTATTCCTTACACAAATCTAATGTACTCTTTTCACTAGATTTGCAAGCAATCCTAGGAAACTCCAAAGTGGTGCACTCGGCAACTTACCCAAATCCCTCTTACTTTTGCTTCTTCCATTTTCTTTTCTTTTTCCTCATGACACCTCTCTTCTTGTGTCAATCATCTTGTCACTTCTCTCTTACATGATCCTATGATGATTACTAGTTTAGATTGGAGAGAATGGGATGAGAAAAACCCTTAAGGGTTTCGGCAATCACCCTAACCGAATGCTCTTCCATTCCTTTCCTCTACTTTTCACTCTATTGCACAAGTGTCATTTCCCTAAACATGACATGTACTAGTTAGGGTAAGTTAAGCCATACCTTAGTACTTTTCAAAAATATTCCAATGATGGGAAAATCCTATCACAAGATTTTACACTCAACCTCACTATTCACCCACTAATCAACTCTCACCAAATGGTAATTTCACATTTTCCACCTACTAGTTGTAGTTGACTCACTAGGGTTTTCTTATGGGTGACAAGTGTCCCATGGGTAGGGTTTGGTGGATCATGGGTC
This sequence comes from Platycarya strobilacea, assembly GCA_036898215.1. Taxonomy (NCBI): domain Eukaryota; kingdom Viridiplantae; phylum Streptophyta; class Magnoliopsida; order Fagales; family Juglandaceae; genus Platycarya; species Platycarya strobilacea. Next base: position 29,068,760 of record CM072548.1, on the reverse strand, counting down.
ATTATTTTGGGCTTGTGGGCTTGCCATTCCTTCCTAGGCCCAATAGCTCATCCTAAGTTTCAAAGTCCTAATCTTAAGCTCATTGCCTTTTTTTTCACCTTTCTATATAATTGATCTAATTATTCAATTAATCACTCAATCAAAATGAATTTCAAATAAATAATACAAAAAGAAAGTCTTGGGTCGTCACAGACTAGACCAAACCAAACTGGATGAAATTTGGTCCCGTTAGGTTTAATTCTATATGGACCGAATTTTTCCGATCTTGGTCCCAATTCAGGGCATTTCTCTCCCTGGACCGAATGAAATGCACACATTTTATATATATATATATAAGTAATAGTATATAAATTATAATATTAATATTAATATAGATTAAAAGTAGTTGTATAAATATTACTTAGCTTAAATCTGTGATAAATATATAAATTAAGTTAAAAATAATTAAATTTGAGTTAAAATTTACTTTGATTATTGTAAAATTTTAGATTAAATTTAGCCTATTAAATTATGTGAAATGCTCCTGAACTGAATTGGATTATTCCTAAATTGAACTGAACCGAATCGATATGACCAAATTAATATAGATCAAATAAGAGTTCAATCCAATCTAAAGTAAAAAAATTCTTAAATCGAAAAGAATCTATTCAGGTTTTTTTCATATTGTAACATCTACATCCTGGTGGGCATCCCTCTCGGTGGCCCCAGCACTGCCGATGATATTATGGTCACCGTCTCCTAATTTGTTAACTTTTCTAGGTTGCTCTGTCACGTGACTGAGTTAGCAATGAATGGTCTTATAGAAAAGCAGTAACATCAGCTTTTATTAGAGTACTAGGGTTGAATTAATCAAAATTAAATAATATAATTTTATATTTTGAAGAATTTTAATATTTTATTATTCATTTTTTAAAATAAAAAATAAAAAATTATTTTTTTCGATATTTTTTTCTCATTTTTAATTAAATATAGTAATTTTTTATATTTATGCAAAATTATATTATTTAAAAAAAAAATTAACTAATCAATACCTGTACTCTTAGATCTGTTTGCAGTTTTCCCGAGTACAGTTAAAACTTCTGAAACCGGGTAGTGCAACATCCAGCACAAGTTTGTTCCGAGAACAAAAAGTTTTTGTATTTTTATTTTTATTTTTATTTTTTAATTTTTTTTATATATTTTTTTTTAGAAATTTACAACATCATTAAAAATATTTTTTAATTATTTAATCAAAAAATTAAAAAAATGATATCAGAAATTTTAAAGAGAAAATTTAGTGAAATGGTTTAGCATTTCTGAAAATAAAAAATCCTAACTAAAATCTGTTCTAGACCCTGGTTTTATAAGTGGAGAAACTTTCTGCGTAGAAGAGACACTGGCAAAGTTAAAAACGAGAAAGAAAACAAAAACAAAAAACAAATTTGGCAAAACTTGGCAAACACTGCACATCTACACCTATTAAATTTTTAAAAAAAAAATCAAGAGTAAAAGATCGGAAAGAAAAATATTACATTCAAGAATGCCAGATTCCACTCAACAAACTGCGGAATCTGTTCGTGGATAACTTCTTGACAAGTCTTTTAGCATCAGAAACTCCTGCTTGTGCAAGTTCCTCTATGTTTCTCAGATACCCAGAATTCACAATCTTTCTTTTAGCAGTCTTGCAGCTTGATAATGACGTTAGTATGGAGAACAAGAAACTTCTGCTACCTGAATGTCCTTCCTGAGACTCAAGCATCTCCAACAGTAACCCAACATTCCGGTCATCCTTCACAAACCTCTTTCGATTTTTGGGCAGCAAGATCATGCAGGATAGTGCCTCAGATGCCATTTCCCTAACTTCAAATGACTTTGCATTGAGAAATTTAACAAGCTCAGGCATAAACCCCGCATCACCCATTGCTTTCTTGGCCTCCCCTGATGTTCCACACAGCCTGTACGCCACCTTCAGGGCCAATTCTTGAACAGAAACTTCTCCATATCTAATAAAAAACATTAAATGATCCACAAACCCATAATCCATCAACCCTTTTACAGCACTTTTGGACGAGAAACACAGATTCTCGATTGCTTTCAATGCTATCTCCCGGGTTTTCAAAGAATAGGACCATTCCGGATCTATAATACGTACTAATGTGGGAATTCCTCCTCCTCTAATGACCATTTCCCGAATCGGGTCGTCTCCAAATGCTATAGTTTGAAGGAATTCAATCGCTATCCTCTGCAATGCTTCGTTTTTAGACCTTGCAAGCTTGATATACATGGAAATAGCACCTTCTTCAACAACAAACCGCTTTATTTCTTCAACTCCAAGTAGATTTATCAGTACCCCACAAGCAAGACCAACCAACTCTCCCCCCAAATCAGAACCAGCACAAATCTTTAACAACGCAGTCACTCCCCCATGAGCCGAGACAGACCACGCGTTATCCGAATTCTCGGTCAGTTTCTTCAAACACCTTATGGCAACCTCTTTACCCAGCACACTCCCACACTCCAAAACCCGAATCAACGGATTAATAACTCCGGCTCCCACCAAAATGCCCTTGTACGAATCGAACCCCGCAATTACCGAGACCACCTTCGCAGACTCTTCTTGGATCTCCGTCTCTGGCGAGTCGAGAGAATTCACTAACACGTTTATAACATCATCCACTTCCATCATGAGTTTCACGTATTTCTCGTCTTCGACCACAACCTCGTACAGATTAACCAAGGCTTGCTTTTTCATTTCCGTATCGCCGACCTTCATCCTTGTCCACAAGTCTCCAACATAAAACCGCATGTCGTCTTTGCAAGCACCAGGATCAGGCTTTAGAACAACCAACGCATAACCATGAGTCAAAATACCGGCTGTGTACATGTCAGAGAGGTCCTTCAAGAACCGATCGAGTTTCGTGAGTATCACATTCAGGTCGCTCTGCATGAGAAGCTTGCCGCTATAAGAGAGATCAACGCAACGGCGAGCCAGGGCGTAGCTTTCGTTAGCAGTGACAAATACGGCAGATGCTAAGCCTTCCACCGCTGGTTTTTCACTGGAGTACTCGCAGTTCTCCGTGGCGATTAGGCCGGCGTTGAGCTCCTCAAGCTTGCCCCGAATCGATTGCCATTTCGCTGCAAAGACTTTGACCGAGTGAGACACTGAAATCAACGAGGATAATGTCTCAATGGCTAGCCGGAGACTGGACATCCCGGCGGATAGTTCGATAAAGACTTGATCTCTCTTTTCATCTCCCATCATAGTTCTCATTGGCTTTGGGGCAAACCCATCTCTTGATACGGGTTCCGGCGAAAATGAGAATTCTGGGGAAGAACAGACCCTTACAAAAAGTTATTAACATTAACGTTAACAGAGAGACTGGGGCTCTGACTTCTCATCTGTTTCCTACCCTCTGTTTGCAGCTGAAAGTGAATAAGATTTCGTCCTAAATATACCGTACTGCCCTTCTGGGTTCCTCTAATACAGTGAGCTGGTAGAAATGTTAAAGATTGTGGTGGAAGGGGCAGCCCTGTCATACCGAAGGCGAAAAGGGTGGTTCACTCCGTCGGGAGTCGGAACATATTTAAAGATGGGGATGACAAGAGAGATACGTTGATCTTATCTTTTTTTTTTATTATTATAAAAGTATATTTTTTATATAGGTATCAAAAAAAATATATATCATATTTAATCAAATATAATTAAAAAAAATGTGAAAAATAGCATATATTTTTTATTTAATTTTTGAATAGTAAATCATCAAATTTAATAATTTATTATTCAAAAATTAAATAAAAAATAAGTAAAAAATATATTTATGTTATTTCCTATATTTTATTTTAGTCATATTTAATCAAATATGATTTTTTTTTTTACATCTATACAAAAAGTATATTTTTGATGATAAAAAAGATGAGACCCATCAAAATGCTCTAAAAACGTGAGAGGTTGCCAACTTGCTAGGGAAAAACAAAGGGCAAAAGCAGGGGTAGGTTAAAGGTTTCTACCTCGTTCGAAGTGGCATGAAATATTTTCTTAATGGAAAATATATTTTTTTTTGAGAAATAATTTCACTTCATCAAAATTTATGAAAATGAAATTTATAATATGATCAAATGATCAACTAGTTATATATTAATGCTCGACTTATAAATCTCTCAAAAAAGATTTAAAAATAACTAAACACTGTCTCTATATGATCCAAGAAATGCATATTAATAATGAAAGAGCAGTATTATAAGTATTAGAGATATGCTAGGGAGAAGCCACATCCAATAGCACTCACTCACATGAACAGTAACATGAACAGTGCATATCACTGTTCGTGTGAGTGAGTGCTCTTAGATATGGCTTCTCCCCATCATTTTTGTAAGTATTATAGATGTAAGAAAATTTTATAAAAGTAAGTTTATAGTTAATGTGATTTTACCTAATCCATCACATTTGTTTATTTTAAAAATCAATTTTATAATATAACATTCTAAGTCAAGTCATCAATTCTTTAATTGGTGGGGACAGGATGTTTGCATTATGTTATTTAATTATTTTTAATAGCAAAATGTCTTTCATTATAACAAAAAATCAAACGTTACAGCTTTAATTTGTGAAATATAGTCATATAAAAAAGAATTCTAACAAAATAAAATATCATCAACATATCAAACATATCTAATTAGTCTATAACAGCTTTATTATCCAGTCTTTGAACATACTATACAGTACAAATTCAAAGGCTCTTCATCAAATCTTCGATCTTACGTTAAGTAATTGTATGATTATATGCTTTAGGGTGAATGGCAACCGTTATCTTATTTTAAAATTATTACCGTACCTTTTTGTCGGATTTGCAGCTTTCAGGGTGCTGTTAGTCTGTATTCACAGACCAGGCCAAAATGCAATTTATGAACATTTTGGTTGAATTATAGCTAGGGGCAGCATCAATTTGAAAAACTTAAGGTCAATAATGTCCAAAACAGTACAGCTAGCAATATTTACATTATGTTAATTATTGAATGATAATATGGTCTAGTGTGGAATCTATAAATTAGCTGCTAGTATCATAATTTTGCATTAATGTTTTGGCACATTTACATCTTTTAATGTGTTCTATTTAGTGTCACATAGAGACAACATTAACACTAATTTTTACGATAAATTTTGTTATCTTGATATTTATTTGAGGTGATTTTTTTATCTACTATCTAAATTAAATTTATTTAGAATCTGTGACATCATCAAATAAAATTGGGAATGATAAAGGTTTCGTTTATGTTCAAAACTCATTTCAACTTATCTCAACTTATTTTTATTTTATCATTATATTTTTATAATTTTATATATAAAATACAAATCTCAATACATATTTTTTAAATTTCAATACAACTTTTTTAAATCCTATAATAATAATAATATTAAAAAATAATCTAAACTTATTTCAATTCATCTTATTTCCGAATCCAAACAAAGTTAAAGATTATCATTAAAAAGAAGATATGTTATTACTAATCAATTTACAAATTAGTACAATAATTCGATATTTGTATGCAATTAGAGTGAAAGCTACTAGATTTTTTATTTTTTTTATGAAAAAGGTATATCTTTCATTCCATAAAACCGAAGTTATAGCTATAACTAATAAATACCAAAGAAAAAAAAAAGATTACAAACAAACCATATATTAATCTATTTGGGCAGTACCCCTACGTATTTTTATTTTTATTTTTACGAATATTATCTTAACTTTTATAAACCTCTAATAATAAAATTTTTTGAAATTTCAATCTCCATTTTTGTGAGAGTGTAACATTGTAAAAGTAGAGATAAGTACTAATCCCTACCTTCTAAAGGAAGAGAGGGATGAACCATCCCATCTTTCAAAGAAGAAAAATGATTAAACGCCTCCATCCTTTCGAGTGGGACTAACAGTAATAAATAATAACGTATTCCTTTCTATTTCTACCTAGCACAAGCAATAGAACAAAAAACACCGATTCTCTTGTTTAGATACTAAGGAAATGTTTGAATGCTGAGTTGAAATGAGATGAATATTAAAATTTTAATATAATATTATTAAAAACTATTATTATTATTATTTAGGGTTTGAAAATGTTGAATATTTATAGATTTTATGTAAAAAAAAAAAATCTAAAATGGAATGATTAAGTAAATAAAGTGAGAGAATTTTATATATATCTAAACCGAACTTGGCCTCATTTGTTTTGGTAACTCCTGTCAATTCATCTCATTTTATTTTATTTCATTTAATTTTTATAATTTTATCAAATTTTCACAAAATAAAATAAATAATTCAAAATTTTCAAATTCCAAAATAAAAAAATATTATTAAGAAAATATATTTTAATAATATTTTAATTTATTTTTAACTTTAATATCAATTTAACTTATCTCATCTCATCTAATCTAAAAAAATAAACAAGTAATTTTATCTACTTTTCAAAAAACCTTGGTTGAAGCTATTAAGAGCATTCCAATGGACATCGCAAAGGTACATTTTTCCCCATAATTTGAGGGAAGTTCTAGGAATTTGGCTAAAACCCCTCGCATCACGTAAAAGGTTTGGGGATGACCAATAATTTTCTAAATATTGGGAATCATTATTCATTATTTCAATCATCTTTTAATAATATTTTATTTTAATAAATAAATAAATTCTTCTTCCAATTATCTATAATTTCTCTCATACTCATATTTATTATAGTTTTAAGTAGTCATTTTTAAAATAATTTAAGTAATTACAAAAATAATGAAAAATTAGTTTTAAATATATTATCATACCTGCAAAAAAAAAATTAATTTTTTGTTTAAAATCTTCACTAGAATAATAGTTGAAGATATAAGAAATATTGAGTAGTTAAGTTTATAAATGGAAGTGAGAGAAAAAACTAATAAAAAAATAATAGAGAAATATTATTTTTTTTTTTAAAGAGATGGAGAAATATTACCTAAATATTACTTAAATATCCTAAATAAATGATAGAAAATGAGACGTATAAAAATAAGAAAAAATCTTTAGAGCATCCACTATTGAGAGCATCCATTGCACTCATAGGTAATGTTTAGGATAAATTTACTAATTTATCTTTTAACATTACTCATGAGTGTGATGAATATTCCCAAATAGTGGATGCTCTCTAGCATTGCTCTAAAAATAATGAAAGATGAGTAAAGAATAGGAAAAAAAAATTAAAAATATAACTTTTAGCTAAATTATAAAAAGATTTGAAGCGGCTTTACCCTCTCTCGATGAAAAGGTTAAACCAGGGGTTTCTCTCTCGCACTATCGGTTTTGAGGAGGGCGGAGCTCCGGCTCTATCCCTCTTCTGTTTTTCTTCCTTTTTTTCCCTTTACTTCTTTTTATCCGGCCACCATGGTTTTGCGTTGGTTTTATCAATGGTTTTCGACGTTTTGAGTTGTTTGGTAGTTGTTTGCAGGTTTGGAGTTGTTGGTAGCTGTAAGGCCCTCACGCACCATGCCACCGTTCCATCCGTCCGCCGATCATGAAGTCGCCGGGCGTTTTTTTGCCGAACGAAGCAGCACGTTTTACAAACGCTCGGAGGCTGATTGGGTGTTTGCTTCAACGTGTCTCGGTATTTGGCAGTTCCCTTTCACCGGTGGTGATTCTCAGGGGATCTAAGGTGATGACACTTTCTCCGAACGGTTGTCCACACGCCTAGTGTGGCGCGTGGTCACCACGCACCACTACAGTGTAATTACTGTCAACCGTATTTTTGTATTCTGTTTTGTTCTAATTTGTAGTGTTTGTTGTTGTTGTTATTTATATTTAGTTTGTATAAAAATAAAATTAATAGTGAGAAATAGTTTCTTGAATATTATGTCTATTTGGAGTTTTCGTTTTCTCATTTTTAAAGAAATTTAGTACATGTTTCTTGTTGGAGACAGTGATAACTCTCTCTTTGAGAAATTTAGAACCTGATCTTCAATATATATTTACTTGATTTTTGAATGATATTGTAACCTTCAACTTTATGAGTTGTAAAGAAATGAATCTTATTTAAAAAAAAAAAAAAGCGGCTTAGCATTGCTGTTTTGTAATAACCGGCCTTAAAATATGAAGCAGCTTTGCATTACTGTTTTGTTATCATGACTTTGCATTACTGTTTTGTCAAATATGCAGCTTTTATGTGTTAGTATCTGTTCTCACGTGAGAAAACAATATCCGGGCATCAATTTATTTCACTTTTATGATAAAATTTTGTTACGAAGAAAGAGAATTCTAGTTGTACGATGAGACGTTTTACTTTGTCAGACGTTATTGTTCTGTCGGATGTTAAGAAAATTATTGTCCAGACCGGTCCCAGTTAAACCGTTGGAGTTTCTGTTGAATCTGGGTATCTCATTACAGAAGATAGTAAGATACGGATTCTGTTTAGACATTCTGAGCATCTGATTCAAGACGGGAGGTTGGGAGCTAGAGATTTGATAGCTGGTTTGGTTGACTGCTTTCCAGTGTTAGAAAAAATAAAAAAATAAAAGTCAATTTGCATGTTTCGGATGGCATTTTCGAATAAAATTTCAAACTCAAATGTTCAGGACCTGTCGAAACAAGAGTGCGGCGCATGATTTTTAGCTTATTTGATCCATAGAGGCCGTGATGCTTTGTGATTCCATAAATGTTTTAGTTATAAAGAAATTTTATAAAATAAAATTATAAATTAATATAATCTTATATAATATATTAAATTTATTTTATAATAAAAAAATAACTTTACAAATTAATACATAATAGATTTATAAAATTAATTTTATTATAAAAAAATCTAATATATCATGAGATGAATTTATAAATTTATTTTAGTACTTCTCTTATATAAAAAAAAAACATTGTACTTATCATTAATCAATCTACACATTGATACAGAATAAAGTTATTTTCGAGGAAAACAGCACGTACGGGGGAGACTGATGACCATTAAGGAATCGTGCAATTTGTTGTTATTTTCGAGGAAAAAAGCAGCATCCTATTAATGCGTTTGGAAGATGACAAATGACTCCAAACAAAAATTCAATGACCCATGAGGAGATTAGTTGTCTAATTTAATAATTTGTATTAATACTCCTTTAATTTGTACATGACAAGCCACCCGTTACTTTTATTTTGCTACTCACGGATTGTTTGATTTTATTTCGGTTATCTAATCATGATCCAGCCAAAAAGAAAAAAAAAAAAGAGTTTTGATCACTATCACCATCGTACTGATCTCTTACATGACTTTATGTCAGTAAGCCAGGTTCCTGTCCAATCTACCCCTTTAAAAGAAAAATAAAAGGTATGAATGTTGTGCATTTACTCTTAAGTATGGAAGTATGGTGTAGGACATAATTGGTATTTTGTGGGAGGTCCCATCCAAAGAGTTACAAAAGTTTGAGCAGCTTTAATTACTTGAAAAATGAGAGATGGAAATAAAAAAACAAAGAAAGAAACAACATTTTAAGGAAGCATAAAAAGGTCAGCTTTTGTTCAGGCAACATATGAATATTGGAGGAAAAGAAAGTAGACATGACCACAGCATGGTTAAGATGTGTGTTGGAGTTTGTTGAAAGTTGCTTTAATGCAATGTCGGACATACAGGATTACTCCAAAAAACACATCGACCCAGATCAAAGTCTCTCAACGACCGCCCTACGCTGTGTTGGTTGTTTAATGCTTATGGTTTGTTAGGTACGTTACGATGCCTATTTGAGTAGGGGAAATCAAGAAAAAATAAATTAATTAATTAGGCTGAAACACGGTTACGGATCATGAATACCTTAACTTTGAAGACAAACGATTAGCACCTACATGATCATGTGTGCATGTTCATCTTCTCCAATTATTGAATTTGAGGCCCCAACATGCATGAGCCAATAATGACCAAAATAAATTTCCTACATCTGAAAACTGGGTCAGAAAATAATCCCACAATTATTGCCTCGTGAAAATTATAAGTAATTAAGAACGGCCAGTGTTTTTTCATAATCATGAATTCCATTAATATTGGAAATGGTTATATATTATTGTAGAATTATTTAGAGAAATTAACGTACTCTCCATCCAGTTAGGGTTTGGAATAATAAGTTTGGTTGTTTTGATAATAATATTTAGCCTAACCATATATCATCAGATCTAGTAGCTACCACTTATATATGACTTAAATGATCATGTACTCAGATTAATGTGATAAGATTATTACTGATCTATCCCCTCTAGAATGAATAATTTTAGGCATATGATTCACGCACATGATGTTCATAAAGATTTAGGGGCAAAATAAAAGTCATTAAATAATATGGTCTAACGGAAAATTTGTTCAACTTTTGAGATCCTAGTCATGAGATTGATCATGACTACTTGAACCCAATCCAACACACAGGCAGATAATCAATATTTGACTGCCATTACTTATTTTACGATAGTTGTTGTTATCTTGGGAATTAGTTTTTGCAATCAAGTAAATTAGAATGGTCGGGGGACAAAATTCTATAAGTTGTCGTTTTTCATCATGTTCGTGGCTTAAAAATAATTTGTGGCAAACATCGTATAAAGATTTGAACGTGGGTTTTAGATAAATACTATTATTTATCATTTAGGAGAATCTACACAACATTGTTGACTCTCCCAACCTAAGATAAACACAATCTTTAATTTAAGGACCCCCAAGTTAATTTGGCTGGTTTGATTACATAAAATCATAGTACTATCTCATCTCATATCATATAAGTATTTAAAATAATTATTCTAAACTTTTAGACAAAATATAATAAATGATCTAAGTATTTTCTTCAAATTCAAAAAAATAAAATAAAATTGTATTATAATAATATTTTATTTAATTTTAAATAAAACATTTTATCTCATCTCATCTCATCTTATCTATATAATCAAACGAGATACATATTTCATTTTTTCCGAGGTTCCTAGTAGCTAGCTGTATTGTTTGCAGACAGAAAGCGAAGGAAAATGTATAAGATCTTGGTGTCGATCCAAAATAATTAGGATTAACTATAGACGTACTTCTACAATCCAATGATTATAACTTTCATGCCCTGATTGCTAAGACTGATCAAATGGTACTTATTATTAGCTTCGAATCTGAGTGAGACCGCTCAACAACGCTTTTGAGATTATTGCACATATTTATAATTTATTAGACAGTTGCTTTTGAGATTATTGCACATATTTATAATTTATTAGACAGTAGTGTAGGGTTGGAACGCTAAAAGGTTGTTTCCCTTTGCACAGAGTTATGAAGTCGAAAGATACAAAATAGACCTGCCACCAAACCTTATCAACAGGCCTCTCGAGCTATTAGAAAATTTCCAAAGCTTTGAACGATGGGTTTTTTTAGTTAATTAATTATGATAAAAAGATTATTTGTGATCAATTTTAATTAATTATAAATAATTATTTTATTATAATTAATTAATTACAAATAAATAATTATTTTATAGTATTTATGACTAATTTTTACTATAAATAATCATTTCGTCAAAATTAACTATTACAAATAAATAATTTTCTTATCATGAATTTTTTTTTCATTCATTTTTTTCTTCCTCTTCTCCCAAGAACCACATGATAATGGAGAGAGCCATGAGAACCTCAAAGCTTGTACGATACTTCGGTTTTAATATTAGACTTTACCATCTCAAGACCTACTGGCATATATATTTATAGTGTCAAACCACCTAAAATCTTTGTGCCACTTTTATTAATTTTTTGATTCTCTTTATTTTATCAAGCTATGGATTGACACAATGTTTTATGGATCCTATGACCGATTGTTGGCCACCATGTTACCATTTGTGGAAATTTCTCATCTGCATGTTGTTGCCCTTCAGATAAGAGATCGCATGACCAAAGAAGGAAAATGGTTCTAGCAACTCAAAGATAAGTGGATCAACATTCTGTTCGTCCGTCTTCTCGTTGCTACGTTTATAGCTAAATCTTAGTATGCACAGTTGAGCATAAGGTTCACATAGGTCATGCACAACGAGCATGGAGACCGCTAGAAAAAATAAAAAAGTCGAGCAAGCCTCAACCTCATCAGTCTGAGCATGTTTAGTAATGCTGGCCTAAGCCCACTGGCAACAAATTAACACTGCCCGCTAGACCTTCCATGGTGGAACATAGCTCACCATTATCAAGAACCATGATGAATGAGAGGACCCAGCCAACAAAAGAGGACAAACCACCTTTCGAGAGAGAAAGAAGGCAAAGTAGAGAGCATTTCCTTGGAAAATGGAAGGCAAAATGTGAAAAAACGGTAGCTAATTACCTTACACACCTAGAGGGGGGGTGAATAGGTGTTTAACAGAAACGATGACAGTTTAAAAATTAATCAACATACACAAGCAATCAATGGAGAAATCAACACACAGATTTTGGTTAAGAAGTGGAAACTCATTTGAAGAACCTCTTCAAAATCTAAAACCACTCCGGGTGTAAGACACCACCTCTAATCCACTATAGAAATTTTAGTTTGTTACAACCAATTTAGAAACACTCACAAACCAACTGTAGCAGCTAAACTTGGCTTGCACCACCACGAGTGACCCACTCGATCTCTACACGCATGTAGTGCCGGAACTCCGACCTTTCTATAGCTTCTCACACGAACATCTTGATTTCTTCATCCAAGCACCTTGAAGAACTCTTCCAGCTTGATGAACACGTCCACTCCAATGGACTCACTAAAATTATGAATGTGTGTTGTGGGGGAGTAATATAATCTAAGAGAATGATCTTTGAACCAATGGAGGAGTTTCTCTCAAGGGATGAAATGGGGCTCCTTGGCTTTTTCTCTGTTTTTCTCCACACAGCAGCAGAAGATTTAAAGATGTATTTATAGGCCTTCTCCTGAAACGGCTCTCAAACCCTAGAGAAATTCGTTTAAGATGAATTTCACTCGAGCGGGATATCGAGCGAGTGTCGAGCGAAGTCTCTGCTTGGACTTCGCTCGAGCGCCATGTCGAGCGAGTGTCGAGTGAAGTCTCTGCCTAGACTTCGCTCGAGCGCCATGTCGAGCGACTGTTGAGCGAGAACAATGTGTTCGGTTTTTCTCGAGCCATCTTGATCATCTTCATGTTTACTCTGTCCACCATTAATTACAACTCAATTATATTAGGTTTTTCACAAGAAAATTGCCAACTACCAAATTTTACATCAACAATCTCCCCCTTTGGCATTTCTGTGACAAAACCTCTAACCTATACATTGGACCTAATCCTATCACACACAAACAACAGGACTTCCACATCTAGGTTTAGTCTTGGCAAGTGAAGTATCTGCACACTTAACAAACATGTAAACATACCAAAAGAAATCACTTGCAAGGAATTTAACAGATGAACTAAAACGTAAAAAAAAAAATTTGCCACAAAAATTTAACACTAAACCTTCAATAGCAATTAGTCCAACACAGAATACATCAAGCGTTCATCAAGAGTTTAATCACATAGCAAAACTAAAAATATCAAGCTACTAGGTACTCCCCCTACAAAGTAACTTAGCTCCCCCTAAATCTAGCTACTCCCCCTAAGATCACTCCCCATTTTTGTCACAAATGGTAAGGGGTCTCAATCTTCATCAGTCTCTTCCTCCTCAGCAAGAAGATGTTGAACTTGATTGCCAAGCTCAATCACCTGAGTGTCAAGTGTGTCAAACCGAGCATTGATATGAGTATCCAATTGAGTAACCCGAGTCTCAAGGCTGTTAAGTCGGTTATCAATGCGGGTATCCATGCTGGTCGTGGACTGCTGAATGCTAATCAAAAAATCCAGTAGGGTCTGCCTTGTTAGTTTTGTAGCTGGTGGCATCAGACCCCAGCTGGAAGGACCCGAGCTGGACTCAGGAGCGTGAGGAATAGGTCCGCTCTAGGTAGAATGTGCAGGAGCGGGTTCAACATTAGGAAGATGCGCCTGACTTAGCTGCATGGTCTTCTGGCCAATGGGTGTCTTAAGACTCACTCTAAGTTCCTGGGAAGTGATGGACACAGACTAAGACAAGACTATCCTCGTAATGAGACAGGCAAGAGGAAGACCAGTTCGAAAATTTGACGACATATGGGCCTTTATCATGACCCGACAGAGAAGTCTGCCCAAATCAATAGCGACATCAGTGAGCAAGGCATGTAAAAGAAGGGCACGATCCGGACCAATGTCACTATAATGACCAGTAGGGTATATGTTGGTCAAAACAATCCGACTCACAATTTGGTATGCATGGGGAAACGACTTGGTCGCTAGAAGAGGAATCACAGTCCAAGTCATAGGAGACCTGGTGAGAAAACGACCCAAATCAGGTCTGCTAGGGGCTGAGGTATGGAGATAGGGGTATACTGGATTATTGACTCGTGGTACCTCTAGTAAATTTGCCACAAGATCGGGAGTCACCCGGAAGGTGATATTCCGGAGATCCACTTGAAAGGATCCCTCTGAGATGTCATGCATGTTCGAGTAAAACTCCCTGACCAACTCCCGAAACTCACAGAGAAGAACTTCACGTTCCACAAGAAGGGAGCGATGAGAAATATTCTGTGTGTAGAGTTCCTCAGCTTGGGGACTGTGGAAGTAAGTCCGAGAGGCGGATGGGGCAGTGCGAGGACGAACACGCCGTGATGCCATGGCAGTTGTAGATGGACCAAGCACAGACAGTGAGGCATATATGACATGATGGGGTGTTGCATATGGATGTCCAATATGCCTAAAATGCCTAAAATGCCTGAAATGCCTAAAATGCCTAACATGCCTAAAATGACTAAAATGTGTTCCAATAATGTTCTCAACAAGGTGTGCAGACTATGAAAGAGACCTACATTTTGTCTAAAAGATCAATGCACCAAAGGAGAGACCAAATGGAAGACAAATTTTCATTGAAGCATTTCATCGAACAGGTAGTGTGCATGCTGTGCAATCATGGGTTTAAAAACCAATCAATAATCTCATCCCTCCCTAAATACAACAGCACTCTCATAGGATCATTCATACCCAGAATGACCCACCAGGTTTCTTAAATACAAGAGAACCCGAAACTATTATGATCCAAACACAACCCAACATTTTTCTTATGAGTGGAATGAGATATGGAAATAAATGGAAGAAGAAATGGAGAGAAGAAAGCTTACCATGAATGGGATGCTTTTTCTTGATTAAAATAGAGAGAGTATGTCGTGGATTGAGTGTTTGAGAGGAGGGAAATGTGAGAGAGATGTTTAGAAAATGAAATCTGTGATTTTTGGCTTATCGCGCGATGCAGAGCGCAATATAGGGGTTTTTTGCTCGAGCGAAATTTTATGGTCGAGCGAGACATCGAGCAAGATTCCATTTTTGCCCAGTGCCAGAGTAATACTCACAGTAGTGATTTCAAACTTCAGTGAGGACAATTTAAAACCATCCATAACATAGCAAATGTAAAATAATATCATATTCTAAATACCACGCAAGTATAAAGACTGTATGTCACAATTAATATGAATATGCGTGTTTAGACAGTGCCCTTACTCAATCAAGAAATTCTAACCGAGAGGTGTGAGTGGGGTTTGGCTAAACAAGAAACCATAGGTGCTTGGGAGACCCTTCAAAGTGCAGAAAGTCAAACCAAATGCTGCTAGGATCTAATTTCTTGTGTCTAATAGAACCAGATTCAGGATTTGTATTGTGGCCCCTTTTTTTAAAAAAAAAAATTAATACAACGAAAGAGTCTCTTCATTTTCTTTCCTTTCGACATACAAAAGTTCTTACACAGGTCTTCTCGCCCGAGGTCAATTCTGAACACTCGTAAGGCTCCCTTACATTTTTGATTGCCTCCCCAAAGTCTCACATAAGGTCAAATGTCAAGAGATTGAGCTAGGCATGCAGTGTGTGCGGCAAAACGCATATTAAAAGTGACACACATCTTACACCTTTGCAGCATAAGCCTATGATACAATTTTCACAAGACACATGCTTGAAAGGAAAGGCAAGTGAGTCAGAGGAAAGACAAAGAAGAGAATAAAGACAAGAAAAATAACAAGGCAAAAGAAAAAAAAATGATATGCATGCAATGTGTATGAAATCCATGTTACATCTCTTGTGTTAAGGCACAAATACCAATAGCCTTTCTAAGACACTCAAAACGAAGACCATCTAATGGTTTTGTAAAAAGATCGGCTAATTGAAGTTCGGAGGGAATGTACTCAAGAGTAATTACGTGTGTTTCCACAAGTTCCCGAATGAGATGATGCCTAATGTCAATATGCTTGGTCCTAGAGTGTTGGACATGATTTTTAGAGATGTTGATGGCACTAGTATTATCACAATAGATGATCATCACACCTTGAGTAATGCCATAATCACGAATCATTTGTTTCATCCACAACAATTGAGTACAACAACTCCCAGCAGCAATGTATTCAGCCTCAGCTGTAGACAAGGAAATGGAGTTTTGTTTCTTACTCATCCAAGCAACAAGATTTGTTCCCATATAAAAACATCCACCTGAAGTGCTCTTTCTA
This sequence comes from Platycarya strobilacea, assembly GCA_036898215.1. NCBI lineage: Eukaryota > Viridiplantae > Streptophyta > Magnoliopsida > Fagales > Juglandaceae > Platycarya > Platycarya strobilacea. Next base: position 29,052,269 of record CM072548.1, on the reverse strand, counting down.
TCATCGGCATTTCCAGCCCAATCAGCATCAAAGTAGCCTGCAAGCTCAGTGTTAGACTCTCTGGAGTACCAAATTCCATAATTCACTGTAGTATTCACATAGCGGAGTATACGTTTGACAGCCACAAGATGAGATTCTTTGGGGTTTGCTTGGAATCTAGCACAAACGCCGACACTGAAGGCAATGTCAGGTCTACTAGCAGTGAGATACAGTAGACTCCCAATCATGCTTCTGTACAGAGTTTGCTCAACCCCCTTTCCTAACACATCAGCACTGAGTTTTACACTTGTGCTCATAGGAGTTCTAGCATGGCTACTCCCATCTAATCCAAATTTTTTCAGCAGGTCCTTTGCATATTTAGACTGGGATATGAACAACCCTTCATCTTGCTATTTTACTTGGAGTCCCAAGAAAAAAGTTAGCTCACCCACCATACTCATCTCAAATTCATTCTTCATTTCTTCTGCAAACTCGAGAGCTAGGTCATCAACGGATGATCCAAACATAATATCATCCACATAAATTTGAGCTACAATTATCTCCTCACCCACTTTCCGGATAAAAAGTGTCCTATCAATACTTCCTCGTAGAAACTTGTGCTTCAAAAGATACGAAGTTAGCCTCTCATACCAGGCTCTGGGAGCTTGTTTCAACCCATACAGGGCTTTCTTCAACCTGTAGACATGATTAGGATATTTTGGATCCTCGAAACCTTTTGGTTGCTCGACATACACTTCTTCCTTAAGGATTCCATTTAGGAAGGCACTCTTTACATCCATTTGATAGAGTTTGAAACACATATGGCAAGCAATACTTAATAGTATTCGGATTGACTCAAGCCTTGCCACCGGTGCAAATGTCTCATCAAAGTCTATTCCTTTCATTTGGGCATAACCTTGTGCCACCAATCTTGCCTTATTCTATACAATCATTCCATTTTCATCAGATTTGTTCTTGAAGATCCATTTGGTACCTACAACATTGTGCTTTTCAGGTCTTGGGACCAGGTACCACACATCATTTCTCACAAATTGATTAATTTCTTCATGCATGGCATTTGTCCAATTCTCATCCTTTAAGGTTTCTTCCACCCTTTTTGGTTCAATCTGAGAGATGTAACATGAGTGAGTTAGTTGACTTATCACTTTCTTCCTCAACCTCATCCCTTCATTTACATTCTCGATTATGTTATCTTGAGGATGGTTTAGCTTCACTCTCGAAGATGGCTCCTTGTGAATATGAACTTTTTCAGTTGATGAGGTCTCTTGATCTTCATTAAGTTTACTAGAGTTCTCTTCAGTTCCACTTGGTGTGTCAATTAGATTTTGATTCAACTCCTCTTTAGGAGTATCATCTATAACCACATTGATGGATTCCATGACAGTTTGGGTGCGTAGATTGTAACATCTATAAGCACGACTGTTTCTGGAATAACCAAGGAATATTCCCTCATCACTCTTTGGGTCAAACTTACCCAGATTTTTCCTATTTCTCAAAATGTAACACTTACTCCCGAACACCCTGAAGTACTTCACATTTGGCTTCTTTCCTTTCCACAGCTCATATGGTGTCTGAGAACTATTGGGTCGAGGGTAGACTCTATTCACAATGTGACATGCTGTATTCACAGCTTCAATAATCGGTTTTTCTCGAGCCATCTTGATCATCTTCATGTTTACTCTGTCCACCATTAATTACAACTCAATTATATTAGGTTTTTCACAAGAAAATTGCCAACTACCAAATTTTACATCAACAAAATGGATCTTTCCTAATTGGTTTGGTAAAAAAATGATAAGTGGTCCGCAAAGTGCAGCTAATCCAAAAGAAGTGTGAGTGGCACCATCTCAGCACAAGGTGTAACAAAGACTTTCACCCTATGCCGTGTGAGAAAATACCCAGACAAAGAATGAGAAGCTAAAGAGACTCGTAGTTTAGAAAAAAGGCTCCATCTGTGCAAAGGCAAGGAAGGTTTGTATCGAAAGGTACTAAGGAACAAGTCTAAGGTGAACAATGATCAAGAATGTACAAGACATGTGAAGATGTACATCTTTTCGAGATAACACATAAATGCTTGCAGTCCAGCATTGACATATGCAAAAGCCCACGCAGGGGTGTTCACCTTGCCTGACCCAGCAACCATGTTTCCGACCCGACCCGATAATGTGCCCTTCCATTAAATTGCTAAGCTATTCAGCCGATTACCCGACCTGATAGTCTTATCGGGTAATCACGTATTCCGATATTTTTATTTATTTATTTATATTTTTTAAAACTAGTCGATTCATTAGATTGCATTTTCTTGGCATTGCCAATTTTCTTGGCAACTTGGACCACTTTATTGAAATTCCAAAAGGACCAAAGTCCAAAACACATTTTGAGATGGATCAGCACCACGCGTGATTTTTCAATGGCCTATATCCACCCTTTTGAATAACCCTGTATGCAATCGTCCATCCCTTCCCTTTTCATCCTTTTCGCCTACCTGTAGATATTCCTTGATCCCATCGTCCCTTCCAGAGTTCTAGTAATCTTCATATGGTTTATCGCTCGATCTCCTCTCGGCAGATTTTTCTCTCTCATTCTCTGAAGTCTACGAGGTCATGAATCTCCTTGGTGGGTTATGGTCTTGGCGTCACCAGTTATGTCAAATGGAGGTAAGATTTCCCCTTTTTCACCCTTTATTTTGCACTCACACGCACATGCTTTGATTTTTGCCCCAAGAAATTTCTGTAAAATGGGTCTTAGCATCGAAGCCGTGGGTTTTGTAGATCACCTCTGCAATTCTTGTGTTGATTTCCCCTTCTCCTTAGTGGGTTTTGTAGATTCGAGAGAGGATCAATCAGCAAGACTCGAGAGAAAGAAGCAATGAAGATTCGAGAGAGGTGCAATCGAGAAGCAATCAAAAATTTGAGAGAGGAGCAATTGATTCGAAATGAAAAAGTGTTTCAAACTTTCAGTGTTTTTCCTAAATCAGTTATCGGGTATTACCCATTTAGAAAAAAAAAACGAGTCGATGGCGGGTATTAGAATGGTTAGTTCCATTTTCATGCTTATTGGGTCGGGTTTTCGGGTCGATAACAGGTTGGCATACCGGACGAGTCGAAATAACGGATTTCTTGTGCACCCCTAAGCTCACATCCACCTGAAAGATCACATTTGGAGTGGTTCTAAAGGGAAAATGCTACAATACTACTGACCATACTGTATGAGCCTAGCGATATGGTCAAGCCCCATGTGGGATGCCTTTACTTAATAAAGTTTGTGGATTGGACCCAAGGCAGACTATAAGTACGTGCATGCATTTTCATGATAATATATCTTTATCATCTTGCAGTGGGATGACCGAGATCGAAGAGCTCCTATTCAAGCATGCTTGGAGTGAAGGACACTTGATGATCCTGTTCTATAAATGGCTTAAGTGAAAGCCTGAATTTCAGTTATAAGATACTAAGTGTTGGATCTTCTTTGAAGCTGGAATCCTCAAAGAAATCAAGTTACTTCAAGGTGAAACAAGAAGAAAAGAGGAAGAGTAGCATGCATTGCTATAGCAGTTTTACTATGGTGAGGTAGGTTATCTTCTAAAACGGTATTGAAAAATACAGGATAAATATTCTGGGTTTGTCATAGGAGTTGCATTGCATATTATGTAATCTTTCTCCCCTTTCTAAATGAATTAATAAATGTTTTTTTAATTATGTTTACTAACATGTTTCCATTGCATTTGAATTTTTTACCTTTTGATTTTAAGATCTTGACACTAGAATGGCTCGAATTTATGATGGGTGATTTTAGGTGAGAGTGTGTGAGTTTTATCATGTGTCAATCATCATGGATGGCTAGATGTTCATGGGCCATTCCTACAGCACATTGCCACTAATGTCATATGAGAAGGAGAATACCTTGTGATAATTAGGATGTAACATTTTTGTATTGACTGAAGGAAAGGAGAATATCACCAAACATATCATATTTGGTGTCCTTGAGTTGGCTAGCCTGGTTGTTGTATTTTCTTAGTGCAACATTTTCATTTTTGTGTGAGATATGATTACATGAAATAAATCTATGTGATCTTTATGATTTGTAGCAAGCAAATTAGCTTACACGTGCTTGCACGTTGATCGAGTAGGAGTCATTCCTTGATTTCGAATGGTGAAGTGGTTTCCCCTTATTGGCATATCTCTATGTGAGATCAAATGATTTGAAGCATCATTGTTTGATATTGAATAATTTGAAATATCTTTGTGTCAGAGCTTATATGTTAAATTCTATTTGATGTATTACGATGAGTTTTACATGCTTGAGAAGGGGGTGGTTCCTACTTCTTCGCCTCAGAAATATATATAGGTATGTATACTTGAGTTTTGCACAAAGAGTAATCCCTTAAAAGGGTGATTCCTCACCATTCTTATATACCAATGTTTTACTCAAAAGGTGATTCATCACCATGAACAATACACATGTTCACTATTTTTTTACATGAGACTGTATTACATCATCACATACATTTGTCATTAGCAGTTTTCTCATAATTGTTTAACCTACCTGTGGTTTTGTTTATTGAAATCATAAACTTTGATATAGAGGTAGATCTAGGAGAAATGCCTGAACCAACCCTCCCAAGCATTAGGCACAGAGGCATATGTTCCCATTAATAGTAACATGTTATTCCACTAGGGTTGTATTATTTAGTTAGGTGACCAATCATGTTCAGTTCTCTGTATTTAGATTTAGGGATTGAACAAATGGTTCTAGGACATGAAGTGACATGCTAAAAACACTAGTGGTTCTAGGACAAGATAGCAACGTGTATCAAGACACTAGTAGCATAACTAGAGATTAAGGATTTTAAAAGTTGGTAAATATGGCTTCTATCGCCAAGCATGAGCAATGTAATTCATTGGCTTTGTGACAGCCAAAATATTAGAGGACATTTATGAGTGAGGGAAGTAGTTTTGGTTCCCTTTAGTAATATGTGTTCCAGAAGAAAGTACCCCCACCAACTACTCCCAATGTGCGCATGGGAAGAAGGACGCCAATGTGTGATCTTTATCATAGGGCTCATAGGAGAGAGTGTTGTCAAACCCCACTCTCATGCTATGAATGTAAGCAGATATTGCGCTAAGGATTGATAGCCCTCGGTCAATGCTAGAGTAAAGAACTGGGAGTATATATGCCCTTAATCTAGTAAAAGTCAATAAGGACGTCCAAGGACTCAAGAAGCAGGCAACATCACAAATATGAGACCCTGAGACCCCTAACTCTAGTAATTAGTTGATAATTTTAGGAGCATAATATATGTGGTGGGTTTTTTGGTCATTTCAAGACAAGTTAGAGTATTGCAATATGACATGAGTACATTATTTGACTTGGGTGCAACCTAGCCATTTGCTAGGATAAGCCGTCTTTGTAACGGCCTAATTTACAACTAAAATTTAATGTAAATTAAAGCGTTATGACTTGTGGCCTTAAGTTACAAATCTCTTATTCCGTGTCGAAAAATATGTGCATGCACCTAACTTACTAGTAGTGCGCATAATATATTGCAACGGAAAGAAGGCAAATTCCAATTTCAGCAAAGACATCTAATTCTTTGCAAATATCACATTGTATGTTACAGTAAAACTCATATCCTTATAAAGCATCAAGTACACTGTACCCAACTTTTCTTTATTGATATATGATATTTTCAGGACAAATATTCAAATTACCCCTTGTTACCCTTAGGAGATTCTTTTCCACTTCCTCTATAATCTTGTCATCAATGAATTTATCACTTATTTAACCAAGGAGTATTCCGTAGGGCCCTCAGGGTATCTTAAAAATCTCCCGTTACGTTTGAGTCTTGTGATGTATCATCTATTCCTAGAACAATGTCTATCATTCTGTAAGGAATGATAGATAAAATCAAGAGAGTGAGATTTCTTAGAAATCTCAATAAGTACACAAATAACTTAATAATGGCATTATTAGAGCATATCAATAATATAAAATAACATATATCATGATGAATTAACTTAACACATAATTCATGAATACCTTATGCATGTTTTATGCATGACTCTGATACCTTTAAACACAAACTCATGTCTTTACTTAAAAACTTATATGATTATGGGTACACGACCTTTCGTAACATGTAAGAAATCTTTTCTCATAATTCTTATCTTATTCGTATATTTTTTTTAAATCTTATTCTTGTTTCTGAACCTCAACAGAAGTTACGTAACGTCGTCCCGTCAAGTTCTCTACTATTATTATTTGTAGTTGGGTCATATCATATCCACTATTATTACCTATGATTGGACTATATCATATCCACTATTCCTACTTGTAGTTATACCATATCCACTGTTATTACCTGTGATTGGGCCATATCCACTATTATTATTTGTGGTTGGGCAATATCATTATTTCTGAATCTCGATGGGCATTACGTATAGTTGTCCCCGTCATGACGCTTATCATATTCGTATCAGTCATACAGGCATTACGTATCGCTATCCTCGTTATGACATAAATATTATTATTGTAGCAAGCGGTACGTATTGCCATCCCCGCTAGTCAAGTCAGTCATATGGACGTTACCTATCGTCATCCCCGGTTTGACCTGACTTCTTATCATTCGACAAGCATTACATATCGCCGTCCTTGTCGACACGTCAGTCACACGGGAGTTACGTGTCATCTTCCCCGTTATGATATGATTTTTAAATGTTCTTATTTTTAGTTGTTCCTTTCTTATTTTTATAAATCTTCTTATTTTTCTTAAAAATGCATGTCATGCTCCCCTTTAATGTAAAACTTGCTATGCCCTTTGACGTAAAAACTAGTAACGTAATGGGACATGCATGTATTCTTAAACCCTTTTCATATATGCTACATATTTCATGGGAAACATGACATATAAATTATGCACTTGCATTCAATATATAATTTTTATATTAAAATTCTTTTTTACTTGAATCATAGGCATTTTAACCAAAGGAAAATTTCGAAATTAAACTAATATGATATCTCGCTCGAGTAAAGTATCGAGCGAGTATCGAACGAAGTTTCTGCCTGTATCTCGCTCGAGCTATAAGTCGAGCGAGAGTCAAGCAAAGTTTCGAGTTAGGTGTTTTTCTAACATAAAACAAGCTACCTTTTTACACAAACTCTATTTATGACTTACTAACATACACTTATAAATTCTTGAGGTCCTTCATCAAAATCCTACTATATTCCACCATATCTCTGTCTTGGATCATAGTTCTTAAAACATAGATAATTTCACTTGAATACTAACTAAAGTAATCTCTCCTTAATTCGAAAGCATAAAGCCAAAACCTTCTCCAATCTTAATTCTTTTGCTAGCCAAACTTCTCACATCAATCCTCTAAATTTCCATTCATAATTACTAAGATAAACTCTAGATTTTCAAAAGATCTCCTCTACATACTTTTTTACTTTTCATAGAACAACTTACTACAACATACATAGATTCAATCCTTCCATTGTCGGCGCCCCCGCTTACGCTTGGGATCGGATGTAAATTGAGACGTCGGGGATAAACATTGCAAGGAAGTTCACCCCTCGTTCTTACTTAAATTCACGCATGCATTTAAAATTAAAAATAGCGAACAAAAAATTTTGCAGTGAAAAATGTCAAGCCATTCTAAAACTAGGCAAATACTTAAAATTTTTCCTTATATCATATGGTATAATAATTTTAAGATCCCAAAATAAATGTTATATTAATAAATTTCATCAAGAGTATCAGTCTCCACAAGATATACACTTTCCCAAAATATCGGGAACCATTAAAATATAATGAAATATAAAACCGTGACATCATTTATGCGCTGACCCCACGACCATCCTCTACAACGAGGTTCGTCCTTAACCTCCTTAACCCTTATACAAAGATAGGGGTCACCACATCAAAAGATAGGGAGATCACCAGACCATTAATGGTCTGAAGAGTCTCTCCAAGCATCAAAATCGTCAACGTTATTATCACCTACAATAGCTTCTATTGCGCCAATAAGGAACGATAGTAAAAATATAAAGGGGTGAGATTTCGAGAAATCTCAGTAAGTACACAACTATCTTAGCAAAATCATCTCAAGCATGCATATAAGTGAATAACAAACAGATCATGTGTCTTGCATATGCAACTAATGACTTAGCACATGCTTATGCTCATGTAGACTTTCATAAAAACTTGACTTTCTTTCAATTTTGATTTATGTACTTGCTTTTCATAAAAAGGATTTCAACGAAAACTTCTTTCTTCAGACTCATACTTAAAAACCTTTCTTTGGAAAACTTTTCCTATTCTTTTATTCTTATCTTAGGCTCCGCTTATCATATATATATAATTTCTTGTGGTTCAAAAGCCCATCTTGTCATGACTTCTTCTTCTTATTGGACACCTCACGGTTCCCCTAAGCACCATGTGTTCCTCGCTAATTACTTTAGCACCCGGCCACTATATTAAACCTAAGTAGCTATGTTATGTGTTTCCGCTCTTCATCACTCGGTGATTAATCACTCACCGAGTGACTACAAACTTCTTCTTAAAACGGTAAGGCAAAAGCCAACACCGTCCATGGGCACCCATTAGCTTGAGGTGTGACCATACTCTGGACACCTTTTGGAGCCATACATGGTCTACCAGCTGTTCTTCATCAACCTAGGGGCTTTCACTCGACTTTAATCACTCTTGAGTGAATAAGGAGTTCCACTAGGGCACTTCTCCGTCCTAGCCTTTAGGGTTCTTATAAAACTTGAATTCTTTTCTTTTCTTTCAAAAACATGTTTGACTCAAAAATATGATTTGCGTGCCATATGCATGGGACATGTAAACCCTTAACGCTAATCATGCAAAAATCCGAGACGAACCCGAGTGCACACTTAGCCATCTTCTTTCATAAGTCAAACATCACATCATTCGACTTACCTTTCATGCCAAAGCACATAATTGGGCCTAATGGGTTGAATGGGGTGCTCAGTCTCCACCCCTATAGTTGGGCCGAGACCTTCTTTGGTTACCACTTAGGGTTACTTCCTTCTATTCCCTTCCATATACTTACTAAACCTTAGTAAAATTATGGAAATAATCTTAGCTTCACAAAAAGGGGTTGACCGAAATCCTATAGTCTCTTAGATGAGTATTTTGCTCACTTTTCTCTTAACCAAAGTTTATACATTTAGTCCTATGTAGATAAAATCCTACTAGTAGCTCATTTGAATTTTCATATCACCAATCTCTTCCAAAAGCCTAAGACTATGTCATTCCATAAAGAAAAGAAATATTACTTAATTATTAAACTTAACCTTAGATACCATAGAACCCGAAAATCTAATGTCCTCATTCATCCATTTTCCAACTTGAAAACATACCTTAATAAGCATGCATTTGTCACCACAAAACATATTATTCATACTTCTATCTCTTTTTGCAACAAATGACTAAATCCCCCGATTTAATATAAACATCAAACCTAGAACAGTACATTAATCAAGTAAGGATTTTTTTAGCTTAATATGCAAGGTATTTCATCAAGTAATCTATCCTAGCATCACCAATATCCAACAATATCTTTTTAGTCATGCATGCATTACCATCATCACCATATATATTTTGTATCCTCATGCTTTCATTTCTCTTTGTTACTACTTAGCTAAATCCATCAATCAAAACAGAATTTCAAGCCTAAGGTAACATTTAGACTTAAGCATGGATTTGTAACTAAATACGCAAAGCCTTTCTTCAAGTAGTCCAACTTAGCATCACCCAAACATCCTATAAGTTTAACCTTTGTTAAGCATGCGGTTTTTATTCATCATATCCATATACTTCATTTTTCCTTGCATCACGTTGACTAAATCCTCCATCATAATATGATTTCAAGCCTAAAATGACATATAAGCTAAGCATGGATTTACAACTAAATAAACAAAGTACTTCTTTCAAGAAAACTTAACATAGCATCATCAAGCAATAAATCAAACAATACAACCACATTCACTCAAATATATACAATAAATGCTAAAGTCAAGATAGAGATGCACTTACCATACTTCCAAGTAGAAAAGATTAGTTCTGAAAATATATAAAAATAATCCATTAAAGTATTTTATAAGCATGAAGTTAGGAAGAAAATCTCAAAGATACCAGCTTTGGTGTGTGCATGTGATTTAACCTAGAATATCTACACTTGAAATGGCTTGAAACTTATCTTACCTCTTCAAAAGTGTTCCCACTCAAGGATGCTTGTTCTAGCTCCACCAGACTTAGGATAATTTTGTATTTAGAAGGTAAAAAAAGGTGAAGCAAAATGAGAGTGGAGTGGGAGAGAGTGTGGCCGAGAGGTATGTGTGTGTGCGCTTGTGAGAAAGTGAAACAAGCAAGGGAGATGGGGCATGCATAAGCCCATTCGGCCATGGGTTTCCTAGGTGCCTTAGGCACTCATTTCCCTAAACTTGGAATTGACATTTGATGGGTTGAAAGACCCTTAGATTGACCTCTATTACTAGGCTTGAATCAACTTCTAATACTAGCTTGTACTTGGATGGAATCTACCTATCCCTTTCTTTCCTATGGACAGCGCATGCCATGGGCTTCAAGCCCTTCCTTTCTTTTCACACACTTCTCACACACTCACCAAGTCACTCCACAAGATTTCAAGATCACCTTTTGGGAAAACGGGCATGAAGTGTTCGGCTAACCCATCTCTAGTTTTATCCGAAACCTTCTCATTTCTTCCATGGTTTTCTCTCTTCTCAAGCATCTATCAATCAACTTGTCAAGTCACCACCCCTTCCTACACTCTTACACACATGTCCTTTACACTCTTACACAAACTCCCTATGTCCCTTCATCTAGATTTGTCAAAATCCTAGGAAAACCAAAAACAAGGCCCACAATTTGGCTCACCCAAATCCCCTTATTTTCTTTTCATCTTCTTTTCTTCTCTCCAAGGATACCACATTCTTCCATCACTTATCAATCACCTTGTCAACTCCTACTTACAAGATCTATCAATGGTCATTCATCTAAATTTAGATAAGATTTCATGAGAAAATCCAATGAAGGATTCGACTAAGTGCTTCCACCGAAACCTCTCTTTGTTCCCATTTCTATTTCCATCAAATCCCTCATATGTCATTCTACTAGATTTGATATGCTCTCTTTTGACACATCACTCAATCAATCATCCAACACATACTAACATGTCTCCTCAAAATCTCTCATCTAGATTTGGTCCCTAGGGAAACTCAATGGCACTCTCATTTCCCATTTCACCTGAACCATGCTTTCCACACATCTCTCTCATCTTCACCAAATCTAGTATATATTAATCACCTAGATTTGGTATCCTTCTAGGAAGACTAAATTTGAAGACTTCTTCTTTTCCAAAAATAGTTATCTCACTTGTAACCATCTTCACCCATACAAGTCAACACATATCTTTAAGGATTTTCTTACACAATCTATCTTTTTGTCATGTCAAGGATGAGTTTCACATTGGGAAACTCAAAGTGGGAAAGTTGGCTTTCCTTAGCTTCCTCTCATACGTATACTTCTTCTTTCCCTTATGACACCACATCTCATATCTCACTAGTCATTTGTCACTTGTCACACACCTTCCAAGAGATTTCCTTACACACAAATCTTACACTCTTATAAGATCTAGTACAAGTCAATCATTTAGATTTGATATTCATTTAGTGAAACTCGATTGGAAAAGCTTGGTTCTTCCCCTCTTTGTCTTCCACGTTTTCCATGCTTCCCAAATGATGAAAATCTCTTCTTGATTCCTTCACTCTTTTTCAAGAAACCTATTAGTCAAACCCTCCAACTACTAGTGTTTTCTCCTCACATCTACTAGTTTTTGGAGACTTACTAAAACTCTCCTAGAGTGACATGTATCTCCATGCATGGGCTTGGTTGACTCATGGATCACTCTCATGGGCTTATGGGCTTGTCATTATTCTCTTGGCCCACTAACTTAGGTTATGCACTCAAAGCTTTTATTTTAAGCCCAACCTCAAGGGCTTACTTAATTAGACCACTAGGCTTACCCTTTTTAAAAATCAACTAATTAACTAAATTAAGGTAAGAAATTTCGGGTCGTCACATCTATCATCAAATAATCTTAATCCTTTCACCACTCCTCAAGAAAACTAATCCATAAAATCTTCCTCAAACACTTGCCAACTTAATGTAGTCATCATATTCTTTATAGAAACACATACTTCCCTAGGGATCATTTCCAAGGCCAAAAACCTCTTAAATCCCTAACATCATTCTTTTGTCATTCTAATCCCACATATCATCATCAAATCTTTAAATCATAATTTATCAAAACATATCCTTGCTACTTATACATTTCTTTCCTACTTATCTCACTATTTCCCATTACCATCAACTTAACACAACATAGCATGTCTTATGAATATATATATTAAGCACTCAATCGAGACATCCTTAAACATGATAATTCTATATACACAAATAAATACTAAGAGTAAGTTATAAGTGTACTTACAAATTTTCTCCAAACTTGAATTGGTATTTGAATTAAGCCCTTACAAGATCTTTTCTCCAATAAGCCCAAAGCTCACTATTTGTTTGTTTAGGAAGTAGTAGGTTTGAGGAAGGGCTTTTTGATCATTTTTCTCTCTAATGGGCCGTGTGTTCTAAAAAGGGATAAGTGGGGAACTTACACACACACACACACACACATGTGGGAGAGGGACGACACCTTAGGCAAGAAAATGGTAGATTTTTGGATTAAGGGATCCGGATACTTCTTCCTTATTGTGCCGTATGCTTTCTTTCCTCTCTTAGCTTATGGTCACACCTAAATTTTAGGCTTTGTGAGTCATATTTTGATCCAATGGTTAGTTTTTGAGCTGCCTAAAAATCATCTTGATCAAGGGCTAAAAATTACATCACATGGGATTACATAGCTGTACACACCTGGCCATTCTTTCCACCATGCATGCATCGGCCCTTTGCATTCCCAGGAGTCATCCTACTCTTCCAGCTCCTTTCTCCCCATTGGCCACTTGTTTAGCCTCCAATTGGAACACTTGTATCAATTGGGAAGGCAGTTCTAAGGCTTGGTTGGGTAAAACTTAAAATTAGTTAGCTTAGTTGATTCCTAACAGATTTTCTGCCCCCCCACAGTTTCCTTATGTTTTGGGCTAACCATTCTACTAGATAAACTTCCTCCACTTACCAAATACCCTTTACACATGTCAAGATGTTGAGAAACCTGAGAAACCAATTAGATATTCGTCACATGGTAAAGTTGGTGCACTTTGCGTAAATCGGTTACCAGTTGACTCATATTCCTATCTGTCCACTTCACACCAGAATAAGTCATTTCTAGTCCGTATCTTTAAATACTCAAAACATGAAAGTTCTATATATCTCTTTTGGTATTCTATAAAATTTTGAATCACCTCATTTGAAGATCAGATGAGAAACATATACCTAAATCACTAAAACTCAACGAATCAGCCTGAGAACAACCAATCCAGGCACACCAAGTATTTTTTAGATAATCCTTTTTGTTTCATACGAAACTTCCTAGATAAAATCTTTTCATTTGCCATATATCTACACACTTGTCAAGATCTTATGATAATTGAGAAAATATTCCAATGACTTAATCTTAAGCAAAGTCATTAGTCAATTTAAAGTCAATGCCTATTATGCCCAATTGGTTTTGCCAACTTCAATCCCAATTTGGTCCTTGATTGAGTATATATCTCTTAAAACTCAAAATATAAAAGTTGTATATATTTCTATTAACTTTCCATAGCATCTTAAATTATTCTAATTCAAAATCAAATGAGAAAGTTATGTCTAAATTACCAGAAGATGTCAAATATGCCTAACATTTCCCACAAGAAAAGGTCCAAAATTAATATATTTCCAAAAGTTCCAAAAGTCCACCAAAATAACTCTAAACAAATTATAATTAAACTAAACATGTAAATTAAAAAGGACAAGTAAAAATTTGGATTATTACAATCTTAATGCAGGACTAATGTACTAGAAGGTTGTTGTAGCAATGGGCATTTAAGGTAGCGAGGTACCAGACCAACGTTGGCACAAATGGCACGAAAGGTAAGGAATAAAGTAGGCCGATTTACCCTTGTAGATGGGGTATTAAATAGGAGAGGTTTTTCTATTTCCCTCTTCACATGTCTCTTGCTTAGAAAGGCAGTATGTGATGGCGAAAATGCATGAGGAAGCATGTACAATCCATTCTAGCAGAAGAGCTCTAGGCAAAAAGGTCCTAAGGGCAGGAAGAATTAATTAAAATAACTAACGTGAGCAATTCATTAAAAAGTGAGTAAATAGCAGCTGCATTCCGACGCCTCATTACTCATCAGAAGAACTAACATTGATCATCTCTCCTTAGCCCTTTGCACAATAGGGAGTTAACATCGTAGGACTCATACCTTCAAGAAACAGAGAGTAAAGTTTATTGCTTTCATAGTGGGTTACTTCACAAAAAGGGCAAAGGTTGGCCTTGGCAACCATAACAACTACAAACATCACTGGGTTCCTATGAAAGGCCATTTTGTGCTAGTTTGCTATACCTTGAAACATAATTTCAAATAACGGGTGACAATTTAACTTCCACTACTATCAAAATAGGTGCATTGAGCTTGGGATCAAGCTCACGAATGCCTCCTTGGGCCATCCTCAAGAAAATAGGTAGCTCGAGGCCATAAACAAGACCTTGGTTTGTATCTTTAGGAAAATGTTAGAAAGCAATAGCAGACTATGGGTCGAGGAACCAAAAAGAGTTTTGTAAGCATATAAAACAATCACAAAAACCTTTACAAAAGAGCCCATTTACTGTGGCTTATGAGAGCAAAGAGTTGACTTCCAATCCCTGGAAGAGAGCCTCAACTTGCTAGAGAAGAGGAGCAAGGAATCAGAACTCAAGGAAGCTACTCCGAAGAGAAATACCAAGTGTTGCTGCAATAGGATGGACCTCAACCATCATCAACACAATTAAGGGAAAAGCAAGACATCTCCCTCTAATTACTTGAGGAAGAAGAGGTGGGCGACAATGGATTCCCACCTTGTCTATTCCCGAGAGACCAACTGTTTCTTGGAAATTACGTAAAAGGAAACTTGGGACTAGAGTGAACCTCTGCAGGATTGACCTCAACTAAAGGGGCCTAGATATTAGGACTTGGATCCTCCATCTACATGCCGGAGACAGGTGTCGAAGCTAAGCAACGAGCATCATACGGACTTGTAGAACCCTTTGGGAAAGGAGAATGAGTGGAAGAAGGGTGTCTTAACTTGAGATCTCCAATCTCGCCTAGGCTATTCAAATGTTACCCTAGCCATTAGAACTAAAGTCCCACCAGATAAAGGGCAAAAGGATTAAGAGGCAGCATTGCATGCTCTCCTCCTCCTCATGAAAAACCCCTACAGGTGTGATAGAATTCTTCTTAGGCAGAGAAGAAAGGAGTGAGAACTTGAGGAAGGAGAGGTAGAGTGAACCTTCCACGGCTGGGTTCCCACCGCCAAAAGGTTTAAGGAAACCAAAATTTATCATTGCCCCAACATCTTCTATCCCTTGGCAGGGCATCTTTACCAAGTCCTCAAGAAGCACCACTACGAGGTCCTTGGGTGCAAAGGAACCCTCTTCACTAGAGAGGTCTCAACTATGATGCCATAAGCTCACTGACTTCCTTTTTTCCTCAGGTAAGTACATTTACCAAATTCTCCCAAAGTGCCATGATAGAGTGCAGTTGCCCAGAACCCTTGTAGAGACATGGGAAGGTAGTGCCATCACTCAATGAGCATTGACTCTGAATCTCCTATGAACCATGGATGCTGGGGTAATCAGAGTAAGGCCTTTTATTTTCCCACTTCAAGAGAAGGGGGAGGCCTCTTCCTCTTGGGCCCTTGATCTGTACCCTGAATTTCAGACAACAACAAACCAACAAGGCGAGATCACTGTGGAGACATGAGGAAATGATCTATGTTCTCCCACGTAAGGAGAGCGTTGGTCATGACCCCATCTGAGTTTGCTCTAACCCAAGAATGGAAAAATTCAATATGACTGACTTCTCACTCAGAAAGGGTCACATCCAAAGAATTGAAATAGGAATATGCCCTTATATGGCCCAAATGGGAAACTTGTCGTGCTCTGCTTCACCAAAGGTAACTCCCAACCAGTATTGAAAAGAAAGATTTCTTGCTCCATCTTTTGATATGTGAAAGGCAATATTTTAGTTGCGCCACCATTATAGCTCGCCTACATAGTGAAGCCATATAGGTTGCCTAGGTGCAGCTTAATGTTGTGATAATAACTGAACTCATGAGTCATTCGGTTCGAGTACTCACCGTTAGTTGTGCCACATTTGTAGTTTGTCTACACATGCCGAGATAAAGACCAACCAGTTTGGAAAATCCCTTCGTATCAATTGTGCCATAACAAGAAATGACACTTTTTCGATAGAGTCCGAGACCCCCCATACAAGTCTCACATAGAATTATGGTTAGCCGCAATTGTAGTGCTAGACCAATGATTCCCAGTAAACCATTCGATATCGGCAAAACCAACATCACTAGTATCGTTGGATGCCACGAGGCCTAGGTGAGGACTAGAATCATAGGCTTTGCCTTGACCTCCTCCATGAGTGCTATAATGGGAAGCTATAGAAGAATAGGGTAACAATGATGATGAAGATACTGAAGGAATAACAATAGCTCTCTTGGTTGCGTGTGAAGTAAACAAACTGAATGCCTCTATGAAACTTGCCGCTTGCCACTTTTTCAATCTTCTTGGCTTTCTTTTTTTTTTCCTTTAAACATTAATGCATAACCTTAACCTATAAAAAAATAAAAATAAAATCCAAATAAAATAAATATAAATAAATAAATAAAAAATAATAATATGTTGTGCATATGAAGAATTGTTGCTCAATTAAATCACAGGTTATAAAATTAAACATAAATCCTGTTATTAATCAATTTAAATTATAAATTGTATTTACACATCTTAACTATTTCTTCATCTAAAACCAATAATAATAGCATGCTATAATAAAAATATATTGATTCCAAATGTATAAAATATACAATAATTCAGCTTAATCATATAAATGTGATCGTCTCAAGAAAACAAACATGGAACTTGCAAAGCCAGTGACCTTGCCCATGGCTGCTTCTGCTCGATTAACAATTTCAGATGGCCTTAGTTTTGTTGATCCAACACTTTATCGTAGCACAATTGGTAGTCTCTAATGCTTGTCACCTATGTGTCCTAATGTTGCATTCACAGTAAACAAAGTGTGACAATTTATGGACACTCCCAAAGTCGTTCATTGGCATGCTGTGAAAAGAACACTAAAGCACACAACACATATTGGCCTCCACATCAAATCATCCTCAGATTATTCTCTTCATGCTTTCACTAACGTCAAGTAGGTTGGACGCCGAGATGATTGGAGCTCAACAAGGGACTTCTGCATCTTTCTTGGCTCCAACAATTTTTATTTTTTTTGGATCCAAGAAACAAAATACTATTACACGCTCAAGTACAGAGGCTGAATACAAGGTAGTGGCTAATACCATTGCCGAGCTCCTCTGGTTTCAGCCACTCAAAGAACTTGGTGTGTTTTTTTCCAAACCCGATACCTTATGGTGTGATAACTTTGGAGCAACTTACTTTTCTGTAAATCCAATAATAAATTCACACACAAAGCACATGGAAATTGACTTCCACTTTGTGCAAGATTGGACTTCATAAAAAAAAAACACTCAATGTTGCGTTTATCTCCTCAAAAGATTAGATTGCCGATGTTTTTACTAAGCCACTGGTCCCACTAGATTTTTATCTCTACGAATGAATCTCACCATGGTTCCCATGCTAGACTCACACAAGGATAATAGTATCAACGATAAAATTAGCTCCAACTTAGCTTCACCATGTTGTGCCACTCAACACCATCAGTTTGACAATGAGGCCACCTCTAGCTTAGCTCCTCTCAATGCCACTAGACTCGACTATTCAGCACCTTTGTTATTAAACAATTGTGATTTTGTATTGTAGTGCGGAAAATCAGTTGTAATCGTCTCTGCTTTAGTTGGTTCAAGAATGCCAGTGCACACTAGGTGTTTGTTACAATGCCTCAATGTTCTGGGCTCTTTTCCTTCTTTATATACTACACTATACAAACCAATTTTATGCAATGAAGAATGCTTTTGAGCATTACTAATATGACTGTTTTTGCCGCAGGCGATAAAATTCGAGATGTCTAAGCTTTTACTTGCCCACGTTGCACTTCAAAAGCTGGGTCCGTGCCTACCATATGTAATCAAACAAGCACAGCCCCACCACTTCATCTTACGGTGGCGACTGGCAAGATGCCCGAAACTCGTGAGCTTTGACAACTAGCTCAAGTGAGCTTGTCTCATGGCCTAGCACTTAATTGGGTTTGCCAATGTAGTTGATCAGCTCCCTCTATTGATGCATTCTTTCATTGAAAGCAGATGCCATCAGTTTAGTCGAATGGTCTACAAGGGTACTTGGACAGTCATGTGGCGCTTGGATGGCCATTTATGGTTTAAATCATAAATGAAATGCAGAAAATATAAATAAATAAAGAGAGACCGCGATGTAAATGGTTCAACATTGAGGCTTTCCACAGGTCTTTTGAGGGTGAAATCAACTATATTTCATGATTTTACAAACTCTTATGACTCACTTTATTCTCAGCTACTATGTTAAAGATCATAAATAAAAAGAAGGGTTGAAGGTGATGCCAATATCTCTTGTCCCCTTCCTTTGGTTGTTGCCCTCCTTTTAGCCAAGTCCCCTTACTTTATGTCTTTGTCTGATCAACTTTTGCCTTTTTCCCCCATCTCCAGCTGCTGTCAAATTCCTCTACCATTTAGTGAGCTTTTTATGTATATGGGTTGGGCTTGCTACATTTTATCCCATTAAAATTGTTCACCGCTTTGCTTTGTTTCTATGTTAGTGACGATGAGAAACCTCACAACCTTACCTCACAAAGCTTGAGTGAAGAGAGAGAACAAGAGCTCTTTATAGTGCCTTAAAAGTAATCCAAGCCATCGCGAGTCACAACTGTTAAGACTTTTAACTTTTAAAATTTAACCATATCTATGAATCCATTACTCAGCATGCGTCCCCATAACCGATTATTAGTCAAATTTAGGGCAAAAACATGAAAAGTCAAAAAATGTGAGCTACATCCCATTCTCTAAAATAACTTTTGATTTTAGGATTGTTACTGTTGCTCCTCAAAGTTGGCTACAGTTGTTTAAAATATTCGCCAAAAAATAATAGTTCAAAAATAAGAAAAAAAGAGTATTTAAAATTGTAAATGGAAGTTAGAGAAAATAATAATAAAGACAGAATAGAGAGATTATTTTAATAGAATAAAGAAATAATAAGTTAGATGTAAGAGATTTTGAAAAGATTAATAATATTTAAGAAAAGATTTAGAAAAAGATGATTTTTAGCTAAAATTTAAGAAAATATTTGCTCATTGGACGCCGATGCCCTTATAAAACTAGAAGATCAGCTACAAAAAAATAAAAATAAAAAAATTGAGAAAACCTAAAAGATATGCATTAGAAAAGCTAGAAGGCTACTAATAAATAAAAAAATATTAGCAATTTAATTAAGTATATATATTATTTTTCATTTAGTAATTTACACTAAAAACACGTATTCACTAATTCTTATTTATAATAGTATACATTGAAGTGGATGATATGACTATACAAGTCATTTTTGTTTAGAAGAATTTTATTTACAAGCCGAGATGGATAACACATCTAACGAAATGCTTACCTGACATGATTTAATTTGAATAAAAAACTTCGGTTTCAAAGCTTTTACATGACATGATTTGATTTGAATGAGAAACTTTTAAGTTTCTTACAAATCAAATCTAATCATCTAAGTGATGTTATAAATTACGTGAATTATGTGTTCTACGAACCGACTTACAAATAGGAAAACTCGTTCTTTTAATAATTCTAATGAAAAAAAATAGTCTGATTTCATATAAGCAAATCCATGGTTTTATAATAGATATAAAAGACAATCGATTTGCACTAGAATTGTATGTTAAAAAGAGAAAATGATCCCCTAACAATTATTTAACAACTACTTTAAAAATGTCAACTTGCCTAATGAAAGACAACTATCAAGTAGTAGATGCTTGGGATTGAATATTGCCACAGGACAAAAGATGAATCTGAACCGCAGCCAACATAGGGACACCAAAAGCAAACCAAAAGGCAACAAAGCAGATTTTTCTAGGCAGCTCAAGGCAGTAATTGCATACCTCAGAGGGTGATAACAAAAGGTGGGGCATCCCTTCTTGGTCCTGCAACAGAACGATAAACATAAACTTTATTAGCTTGACTCTCATTACTCCCATCAACCTTTATCACCTCCACATTCAACCTGGGCATCTCTTTTGCCAAAACTCGACACCCATTCATTGTTACTTTGCAGTCTGACATCCATAGTGATCTCATGGATTCATATTTATCCAAACCCGAGAGCAGTGCTGCATTCCCAAATGGACAGTCCCTTATTTCAAGTTTCTTCAGTTTTGGACAACCTCCCAATACACACTGCATACCCCAATCACTGCTGCCGGCAAAAGCAACTGACAGGGTTTCCAAGTTCTTGGCATATTTCCCAATGTACTCAAAAGTCAGGTCAGTCAATAAGCCTGAAACTGCAAGCCTCTGAAGCTTAGTGCAAGTTTTCACCACTGCACAGAAAGCCTCATCCATAGGCTCATTTGTCTGGTAATCTGGCTGCCATGGATTCATTATGCAAAGCCTGAAGTGAGTGAAGTCAGGGCAGTTCTGCACAATGGTTGCTACAGCAGCATTAGTCATCTGGCGACAAAAGTAGATAACATAGCTCAGTCTCCTGCAGCCATAAGAGACAGCAATGAACCCAGACTCAGTCACTCCATGGAAAGTATCCTCGTCAAATGGATCGGTAGGGAAGACACGGAGTTCCTCAAGCAGAGGACAGTTGGATCCAACAGCCTCCAAACCCTTATCTTCAACTGTGTCCAGAACCTGTATCAGGAATTTTTTGTTTATAACCTCCTAAGCTCCAATGTCATCAAACACGGTGCGCTATGCAATTAGCATGTCGCTTGTGCAAGTCCAAGCCATTAGAACTACAATATAATTCATAAGTACTTGCATTTGTGCACAAACCATAAATTTTCAGAACGCAATCATAGTACACTGAACTACAACTGAGGATAATCATACTTCTCATGAGTCTAAATGTCAGCCACGACAGACTTTATACCAGAAAGGGAAAACAAAGATATTCAAAAATGTTGATGCAGGCATTGCTAATTGAGAGCCACGGTTTTTAACATTATTAAAGATTGGAACAATCATTCCTGAGGTGGAATGTCAACCGTATTGAGAAAGTTGCCAGGAAAATGAGACAGCAATAACATTGGTATAATTAACCTCCATCAATAGGTTTCCAGCTTTAAAAATTCTGAACAATACCATTCAACTTTCTCGCAGTGCTAACAAGTTTAGGTGTCCGTTGCCAACCAAAAATCTTACTTTTGTTGTCCATATCATAACTCCACAGTACAATTATTAAAGCATAAACTCATAGTTGAGAACAATGAAGAACATTAGAAGCAATTTATCATGTCTTTGCAATGCATGTGAAGCAATCAAGTGTAGATCATGACAATGTCAAACATCCTTCTAGTGGTATTCTCCTCTCTGTGCTCTAGTTAACCCATATAAAATCAAATGCCTAGTAAATATGGCAAATAACAGGTTCCTTACCCAGAGGCGCCGAAGACATGGGCAACCAACAAGAAGTTTAGCAAGTTCACCACTTCGCAAAGCAGCACAGCTCAAATTCAAGAAAGTCAAATTTGCACAGGCAGGGTATAGAGCTGGGAGAGACAAGGCTGTAACTTCTGACAAACCAGAGAGGGTGTTTAGATCCATGCATTTGTTGAAGGCATTTCCAAGCTCAGAGTATTGACAGGCTGGATGCTCTTGCAAAAATGAGCCTGTACCAAGCTCTGTTAATTGAGGTGCACGAATA
Source organism: Platycarya strobilacea (assembly GCA_036898215.1). Lineage (NCBI taxonomy): Eukaryota > Viridiplantae > Streptophyta > Magnoliopsida > Fagales > Juglandaceae > Platycarya > Platycarya strobilacea. Next base: position 29,030,139 of record CM072548.1, on the reverse strand, counting down.
AGCAGCCTTGCCAATTGTTCCAAGGTTATATTTCTATTGACCTTCAATACTTTCAACGATTTGCACCTACTAACCAGTCTCTCAAGGGCTTCGAAACTAACGTCATTACTCAAATTGGCAAAGTTTAGTACTTCCAATGAGGAGAAGTTTTCAGGGAAACAACTCAACCAACTGCCACTTTTATCGTTGAGCTCATTCTCCTGTATGTCCAGTTCAGCTAAATTCCTGTAATCAAATCAGAATATAGAACTTTATATTTTAGAAATGGAGCAAAACATTGATTTTAACAGCAAAGACAAACGCCAAGGTCCAAATATTAGATTTAACTGGAGAAAAAAATGGGGGGATTATAAACCGCTAATCATAGTTATAAAACAAAATATAGTCTATCAATAAAATAAACAGCATCCTTAGCCATATGGCAAAAAAAGAGGATAAATATTTGTCTTGATCAGGAAAAGGGATAAATATAAGACCACATAAGTGAATCTAATGGCAAGATCTCATCCTCATTCAATAATGCCCTAAGCACAGCGACAGACGACCAATTAAATACATTTAAGGTCCATTTGGTTTCATAGATAGTCACATCCCACCTCCAATTGTTCCCTTCTATGAAAGCAAATTCTCTCGATCTTTTCTCCTAGTCTACACGTGTCTCAGTTTGTTGAGTCCCTAATAACTCCTTCCTTAATAATTTCCTTGTCCTCAAGGAAAAAATATGGTAATCTTTCCTTAAAATCAGGTAGATTTTCCCATGTGGCATCTGAGGTGATAAGTTACGCTAGTGAACAAGAATTTTGGCTACCCCTTTGACATTTCTAGTTTCCAAAATTGCTTGAGGTAACGGATGTGGGGTGGACTCTTCGGTTATGGAAGGCAACGTTGGAGAAACAATATCTTGATCTCCAATCCTTTTTTTAGCAACCCCAAGAAAACTTGGGGCTGAGCTTGAGACTTTTCCGTTGGACCAGAGATAATTGGCAACAGAGACGCAAATTGAGATACATGAATTCACCAACTTGGAAATTTTTCTCCATATGCTTCGCATCATAAAAAAATTTCAACCTTCCTTGCGCCCACCTTCAAAAAATTTTTTGCTTATCTAATAAGCACATCTCTCTCAAGAAGAAACTTTTCAATTAATTCCACACGTGTAGTGCCACGGACATAGGCAAGTAGAGTGGGGGGCTACCCGCTTGACATTTCTGGTTTCCAAAATTGCTTGAGTTAATGGATGTGGGGTGGACTCTTCAGTTATGGAAAGCAACGTTAGAGAAACAATATCTTGATCTCCCATCCTTTTTTTAGCAGTGAAACATGAAAAACTGGATGGAGTTTGGATTCTGAAAGAAGTTCCAACTTATAAGCAACCCCCCCTCCCCCCAAAAAAAATGGATAGAATTTTCAAGGGGCCGAGAAAACTTGGGCTGAGCTTGAGATTTTTCCGTTGGACGAGAGATAATTGGTGATATGGACGCAGCTTGAGATACACAAATTCACCAACTTGAAAATTTTTCTCCTTATGCTTAACATCATAAAAAATTTTCAACCTTCCTTGCGCCACCTTCAAATTATTTTTTGCTTATCTAATAACCACATCTCTTTTAAGAAGAAAATTTTCAATTGATTCCACACGTGTAGTGCCACGGACATAGGCGAGTAGAGTTGGGGGATCCCAGCCATAAACAATCTCAAAATGGGTCTTTTTTGTAGATGAGTGAATGCTAGTATTATAGCAATATTCCACCCATGGAAGCCAAACCACCCACTCCTTGGGCTTATTGCTTGTGAAGCTCCGTAAATTCATCTCCAAGGTTCTATTGACCACCTCAATTCAACCATTCTTGTGTGGGTGATATGCCGAGTTAAAATTGAATTTATCCCATTTAAGAGAAATAAATTCTTCAAAAAAGAACTAGCGAACACTAGGTCACGATCACATACAATTGATTCAGGCATGGTGTGAAGCTTGAACATGTGCTCTAATAATGTGAGAGCAATGGTGATGGCTGAATAATGGTCTTTGATGGGGATGAAATGACTCTATTTGGACAAGAGATCCACAACCACAAAAATAGTAGAGTTACCTCTAGAAGTTGGCAAGCCATCCACAAAATCCACATATATGTTAGTCTCCACATGTCTTAGACTGGGAATGGGAATAGGACTCAAGAGGCCAGCGGGTTTGGCATGGTCCACCTCATTTTTTTGGCAAATTTCACAATCTTGATAAACTTACATGTTATCTCATTCCCTTCCAATAAAAGACAGATTTAACCCTGGGGAGAGTTTTGTGGTGTCTTTCATGCATGTTTGAATGGAATTCCTTAATTATAGAATTATGAGATATGAAGATGGAAGGAGAAAAATGCGGCCTTTGAAAAAAATCAGTCCTTCCTTGAATACCCACGGACCCAATGCCTCTCCTTGTTGAAGTCTCTCCACAAGATCCTGCAGTTGAGAGTTGGGGAATGAAATCCACCCAATTAGGAATGGGAGAGGATAAGGCATATGACTGAATTTCAGATTTTCTTGACAAGGCATAAGCTGTAGAATTTTCTTTCCCTTTTCTTGTATTGAATTTGATAATCAAATCCCAAAAGCTTAACCAACCATTTTTTTTGTACAGCGATAGTTATTGTCTGATCCAAGAGATATTGCAAGCTTTTATGATCCATACAAATAAGGAATTTGGCACCCAAAAGATAAGGACACCATTTTTTAACAGCTTTGACCAATGCGAGCATTTCATTTTCAAATGTGGATAATGCTAGCTTTTTCCCGTGTAATGCTTGACTAAAAGACACGATTGGCTGTTCCCCTTGCATGAGTACCGCTCCTAAGCCAACTCTAGAAGTATACACTCTACAATAAATGGTTGAGCAAAATCTGGTGAAGTGAGTATGGGTCTGGATGCCATTGCCCTTTTAAACTCTTCAAATGCTTGCTTTGTTAGACAGACTCAAGTAACAAAGATAAAGGCTTCATTTCAGAAAGGTGTTAGCCCAGGAGGGGCTCTGACACCATGCAAAAATATAACTTGGAGAGGAAAAAGTTACTGTATTCACTCGATGACCATTACGAAACAACTTTGCTGTTTAAATACAAATGTTCCCATAGTTGATTACTGTAGGGATTTAAGTAGGAAATACTAAAATTACAATCAATCAATTAAACAAAATCAATCTGTACAAGGAAACTAAGTTTATAAAAGGAAATCAAATGTCAACTGTCCTCCAATGGTGATTGCTTTAATGATTGTTGTGGTGATTGCTTCAAGGATTGCCGTCTTACTAAAGGTGCAAAGGCTTGGTCTTGAGCATGCAAGGCATTGATCAAGGCTCATCTAAGGCTGAGTTTATGGCTGAAATCAAGCCTTTATCTTTGTTAATTGAGTTTGTTCTAACATGCTTGGCCGTGGGACTCCAATCAAAAGAATCATTTTTGAGCATTCTTGTCAAAGGTTGGGCAATCATTTTGTGATGCTGAATAAATTTCTAGTACTAACCTGTGAGGGTGAGGCCCAAAAACCCTCGTAACCCCTTCAAGCTAGTTGGTTTGCTGGTTTGGGCCATGTCATCATGGAGGAATATTTTTTTCTAGATCCATGACTACCCCACAATGAGAAATCAAGTGACCTAAGTAGCCTAATTCTTGTCCAAATGGATATTTTTCACACTTGACAAAAAACTTGTTAGCTTGCAAAACATGTAGCACACACCCAACATGTAATAAATGATGGCAAGTTTTGCTAAAAGTAAGATTATTATAAAAAAATACGAAGATGAATTTTTGAAGAATTCCTTGAATGCCACATTCATGATGCTTTGGAAAGTTGCCGGTGCATGAGTGAGACCAAAAGGCATCATTAAAAATTTGTAGTAGCCCCGGTGCATGCAAAAAGCTGTTTTCTCAACATCCTCCAAGTACATGCGGATTTGATGGTACCCCAACCTCAAATCAAGCACTATAAAAAATCCTGCACCATGCAATTTATCCAATAATTCGTCAATGGCGGGTATTGGATATTTATTATCGATGTTTTTTTTTTTTTTTACCAAGAGCAATCATGCTAGGCCTTACCACACAAGATGACAAAAGCCCATGACCATTTTTTCAATCTCCTTTTTTTGGTAATGCAGATACCGATAAGACTTGATTGAAATTGGATTGGCTCCCTTTACCAACGGAATTATGTGGTCTTGAGATCGCTGAGGTGGTAAGCCGTGTATTTCCTAGAATATATCTGAATATTGGTCCAAAATGGCCAACAATTCTTTATTTAAATTGCCTTCTGTAACCTTGGTTCACTCCTAAATTTAAGAAGTTTAGTTGTAACAGATAAGCTCTTTTCCCTCTCCTTAATTGCTCCCCAACATCACGGCCATCTACTATTTTATTTTTGGTCCCTTGGCTTCACGCAGCTCCACGTTTCTGCCATCCCAAAAAAATCTCATTAATACCTAGATAATCGGACCCAATTTCTTCAGCCATTAAGTTCCGAAAATAGTATCACATCCCTCCACCTGTAAGATGAAAAAAGCCACTTGGAATTTTATATTTTGAACCAAGATTGGCGTATGTCACAAATTCCTTCGCTCTTCATTTTATTTCCATCCACCACTTGCACCAAAAATTCTCCTTTTTTCGTGGGATTGAGTCCTAATTTTTCAGCCACTTTCAAATACAAAAATTATGTGTACTCCTCGAATCAACCAATATTTGTAACAATTGATTGTCCTATTTTTCCTAATAGATGCATAGTCTCTGGAGCAAAGTTCCCGAAATAGCATGAAAATTAATTCCAGGAATTCCTCATTTTCCTCCTCTTCCATGTGTGCTTCCTCAACGGCTCCTCCAAATAAGGAAAAATCCTTTCTATTAAAACAAAGTCTGCGATTCCACCTTTCTTGTAACTCCGCAGGACTCAATCTTTTGATGACTTGATTTCGCACTCATGTTAATGAAGTCGAGGGCAAGGGAGGCAGCCTAACTATCATGGGGCCTTCCTTGGTTCCACGTAGCCTCCCTTCCTTTGATCATGCATTCTTGACTCAGAGAACCTTGCAAGACCAATAGCAGTGGATAATGACATTGGATTACAAGCTTGCACGTCCACTTGTAAACCTTCCTTCAATCCACTCATAAAGCAATCCACTTGTTGTTCCACCGTCAAATTTCCTGCCCGATGTAATAAACGATCAAACTCCATTTGATAATCCTGAAAACTTCCATTTTGTTTAAGCATCATGAGATCGCCAAAAAAAATTTGGTATCATGAAAGGCACGTATCACAGGTTTAACTCATTTGAATATCTCCCAATTCATGCCCTCCATTTGATTTTTGAATTGTTGATACCACAATTGAACATCCCCATCCAAATGATATCCAGCCATGGGCAATTTTTCTTCATTCTCCATTTGTTGAAACTCAAAGAATTGCTCAACACATCAAATCCACCCCATTGGATCTTCCATGCCATCATAGCGTGGAAAGTCCAACTTGGCACATATTGCTCTTGTAGAACTTCCACCCATAGATTCCCTTCCCTTGTCGTGAGAAGAACTTGCCTCCCAGCCTTTCTTCCCTTTGTTTAGTTAACGTGGTGAACATGTTCTCCATGTGTTTCATGAGATGCTCCTCGCTAGCCTTCATTGCTTGTTGTACTTGTTGTAACTCACATTGACCCAAAGCTAAACCCTAAACCAAAAAACAAAAGAGCACAAAAGAGCCAAATGCATGATTTCTGCATGAAGTGTTGAGCGTGAAATGAAACTCCACAGTCCAAAACCCAATAATCAACCGGATTATGATCTATAAGGATAACATCTTGTACTTCCTCAATCTTCGCATTTGCAGTGTCATTCTTGGGCCTCATTTGGATGTTGAGATGGTCTCAACCCATCTCATCTTAGCATCCAAGTATCATTCAAACACAAGTATTTTTCAATTTCAAATTTTCAACTTTTTTAACTTTTTCATCTAATCATAACCTAATCATTACAACTTTTCTAAATTTCCAAACAAAATACAAAAAGGAATTTAACTTTTTCAAATCCCAAAACAAAATTAATATTAAAAAAATATATTCTAACAATATCTTAACTTTATAATTTTTTTATTCAACTCTCTTTTTCCAAAATCCCATAAAACATCTTAACTAAAAACATCCAAAAATCATTATTCATAGATTTCTCATTTCATTTCCACAACCAAACGAGGCCTCACTTCTTTGGATTTTTGCTATTTCTTGGAAGTGACTCATCTTGCCACAAGTCCCATAAGTACTTTGTTGTCTAGACCTTGACTTGATTTTTTTCTTGTTTTTCAATTTTGTCTTACCCTTATTTGAGGGTGAGTTCTTGTCATGTCCTCTGCATAAGTGTCAACAGTAAGGGTTTAACCTAAACTCTAAGTCTCATTAGAATCTCTCATGCACGTGTCCTCAACAAGAATCAAATCTCGGATATCATTATACTTCGACTTCACTTTTTCAGCAAAATTACTCAATCATTCTCATGGCCTTTCAACCATTCCCCAATAAGGCCAAGAGAACCAATGCTTGAACTTCATCATCAAACTCAATTTCAACAGCTAACAATTGATTTGTGATAATTTTAAACTCGTTCAAATGTTGTGCAACAGGCATATCTTCTATCATTTTCAAATTGAATAGCTTCTTCATTAAATGCACCTTATTTTTAGCCAACAACTTCCCACAAATACCAGACAAGGTCGCCATAAGATCCACAATGTTCTTTTTCTCGATAACGTTTGTGCAATTGACCTTGATAGAGTCAACTAAATGACCCCCTGAACCTGATGATCCAATATGTTTTAATCCACATTTTCCATATTGTCTAGCCTCTTTCCAAACAAAGGAAGATGAAGTCTCCTCCCGTGGAGATACTCATCAATTTGCATCATCCAATACCCAAAATTTGTGCTATCGAACGTCTCAATCTCAGACACCTTCACTTTTTCTCCAGCCATTGTTTTTACTCAAGTCCAAACCAGGCTTTGATTCTAGTTGTTAGGAACAATAAGAGAAAAAGTAAAGCAAAAGTGGTTCTAAAAGGTGCCTATGTCCACATAGCTGTATAGGATTTCATTCAGATCAAAAATACAATGTGACAGTACGTCGTACTTAGGGGTGTAAGAATTCCAGTCCGGACCAATGGACTGGACTGGCTGTTCGGACCGAACCAGACCGGACCTAGGTGTGATATGGTCCAGTCCAGTCCAATTTTTTTAAATACGGAATTTTTTCGGACTGGTCCCGGTCCAAGGGATTTCTCCCCCTAGATCGGACCAGACTAGACCAAATACCACAATTAAAAAATATATATATTTTATATATATAATATATCCTATAAGTAATAGTATATAATATTAATATTTATATATATTAAATGTTCTAATATAACATATTAATATATAATATATACTCTTATAATATTAACATATTATAATAGTTGTAATATAAAAAATATAAATTATAACATATCTATATAAAGTATTAGTAATAAGTTAATAACTTATAAATAATAAGTATATTATTATTATTTAATATTTAATATACTATTACCAATTTATTACTATTCACTAACAACAAAACAAATTATAATATACTAATATAATAGTGTTATTAGTTATAGTTAACCAATTAATTATGTATCGCTAAATCATTATTAACTAATTAGTAATTTCTATTTACTAACATCTACATTGATATCACTAAATCACTATTAAGTATTAACTAAATAGTAATTACTCTTCTTATGATTACATATAGGCTTGTAGTAATTATAAATATTCATATATAATTTTTAACTATATATGAATTACGATTATTAATATCATTGATTAATTGAAATGATTCCTCTATTTAAGAATTGGTTTTTTTTTTTTTACTTTTTTATTTAGATTATTTTTCTTTTATTTTTTTTGAAGTGTAAGTTCTTTTAATGTTTTTTAGTTTAAATATGTAATAAATACGGAAAGTGAGCTGAAATAATTACATTTGAACAAAAAAATAGATTTGATTATTGTAGAATTTTGGGCTAAATTTAGTCCATTAAATTATATAACCCCTGGACCAAATCTGGACTGGACCGAATATGAGTTTGGTCCGGTTTAAGGTGGGAAAATATTTAGACCGAATGAAACTGGTCTATAGCTTTCCCAGACCTGACCAAATCGGACTATTTACACCCCTAGTCATACTGAAATAATGCAATATATATATATATAGTAAAACCTAATTAGCGGGTCGGGTCAATAGCTTAAAACGGGTCCAAGAAACCTTAATTCACTTAAATATGTGCTCTATGACCCAAGTCTCATTGAAAATCCCAAAAAAAAAATCACAAGAAGCTCTTGTCAGGCCGGGTCAGCAAACCAGGCCGCCACAAAACCGAACCAGGCTCCACACAAAAAGCTCAACCATCATTTTTTTTTTATGATGAACGAGTGTCAAAATTGGGGTATCCCGAATTTTGTTTTTAGTTTCTTAACCAAAAACATTAATATATCAACTCAGTTGACGCAAACAAAAAATAGTCGCTAAGTTTTAAAAGTAATATTTGCACACAATGTCAAAAAGTAAAAATGTAAATAGAAACAAAACTAAAATAAAAATCTTTACTTCTGATAAAAGAACAAGTTTTGCATTTTTCTTGTACGAGCCCGACGAAATTGCCCATATTTTCAGATCTTTATAGAGTTACTTGTCATATATAAATCTTATTTGTTGGGCATTATCATCAGTTTCTATATTTGAGCTCAAAATCTGTTCAAACATATGACCGGTCGTGAAAATTGCACTTCTTACTAACATTGGACTCTGGCTGTAAAATTGGCGCTATTATTAGCTTACTTCCTCTCTTCTACCTCTTTTCAGGTTTGCGAAGAGTTTTTCACCTGCAAACTTTCTTCTTTTTCTCTCATCAGGTCACGAATAAGGTTGTCTTATTCGTGAAGAAATTCTGGGTGAAAGATGGGTATGGCGGTTATTTATAGGCAAGCAGCCAGGGAGCATCCGGCGGTGCGTAGACCCATGACAACAACTACGACAACATCGTATAAATATCGACCCACGGATAGACCCACAGCAGTTTCGTGGGTCCACATCTATCGATCAAAGGGATAGGCCACGTGGTGAGAGTGGGTCCAAATCGACACAGTGATGGACCACGACAACAAAGCGCTCGTAGCCCATCAATGGGTCGTTTGGGATACAAGCACTTCGCTTACCGGACATTGCCTCCAGTATAATATCACTTCTTTTTATCTATTTTTTTAAACCTTTTTTAAACATATTTAAAATATATAAAAAAAGATACATAAATTTACTAATAGTCTCTATTCTAAATGTATTTAATAAAAATAATTAAACTGAACGAGCGGTGAGACCAGGAGCAAACCAATATAAAAGGATAACATTTTCCAATTAACCCTATCCCTACCTAATATAAAAAGTCGTAGACAGCAAAATTCATGCACTGCCAACATCTTGATTCATAAAAAATGATAGAATTACTAAGAAATGGCGCATATTCCAAGATAAAACAGATGAGTACTTACTTGCAGTGAGTAGCAATGGCTGCGAGCCCATCAGTACTGAAGCCATCACAGCTCAAAAGCGAAAGAGCCTTGAATTTGGGAAAAGAAAGAGCCAGAAACTCCAAGCTCTCATCGGTAATGGTCATCCTCTTGAGCCTCAGTTCCTCCAGAAACGGGTACTTGGCTGCAAACATCACCAGCCAAGACCTAATATCGGCCCCCCAGTTCGGAGGAACCAGATTGAAGTCCGAGAACCGCGGCTTCCCCTTTAAACTCACGCTCCGGATGTTTGGGAACCGCCGGCACACGATCTCCGGCGTCACCGAGTAGCAATTCGCGATGAACACGTGGCTCCGTGAAAACCGCTCTGCGTCGTACCAGCTGTGGCAGACCAAAGAGACGGAGCTCCGGTCTTTGTGGGACCTCAACTGAACCAGGACTCGTTCCAGAACCTCGTCCGGGAAGGTCGAGACCGCCACTCGTTCCAGAACCTTCTTCCTTTCAGGATCCATGATGATTCGGAGCTCAAGATCAAATAAAAAAAATTCGAACCTCCAAATAGCTACAGAGGGATGAGAATTGGAAATAACCCAAAAGAATTGCTAAAGATGAACAACTAAAAAAAGATGTCGCTGAAAATCAAATGGTTTTCTGGAGAAAAAATATTGAAAGATAAATCTCAAACCAAAAGAAAAATCAATAAGAATACCGTCCGTGCAGGAATGCTAAATTACGACTGGAAAAAATTCATCGAATGGAATTTTCATCTAGCAACCAAAAGACGAGGAAGCTTTATTGAAAAGAAAGAAGAAAAATGCATCCCATTAGAATATCCAAATGGAAGTTCCACGAATGAAGAGAGACGGACAGAGTAAACAGGTAATAGCCAAGTGGAAGGAGGTAACTTTGAAAGAGAAAGAAATCCAATGACTTTACAGCGTTCAGAATGCTCAGGACTTGATCCATCTGGAGATTCGCTGAAGCTCACGCAGAGGTTGGCTTCGGAGCTGTAGAAATGAAAACAAAAGCAGACAAGACAAGCATTGTGGTCCCCTGAAAACTGCCATGGGACCACAATGGGGTCATCACTGTCCAACCAACATGGCATAGTTATTGCTCCGAAACGCACGTTCAGAGTCATAAGCATGCCATGCCACTATCCTTCGTTGCCGTTTTCATTCGGACTAGTCTCGTTTGCATAAACAATAAATTGAGACAAATTTAATTTATTTTTTAATATTATTATTATGTTAAAATTTAAAAAAATATAAAAAATATATATTAGAATTTGAAAAAAATACATAAAAATTTATGTTTTGTATAAAAAAAAAAGTATAAAAATGTAATAATCAAATAGAAGTAAGTTAAAAATGAACTTAATTTACTTCTAAATCTAAATGGAGTCTAATTTAAAAAATATTTTAGGCCTGATTTAGATTTAAAAATGAAATGAATTTAATTTATTTTTTAATATTACTATTATTTTAAAATTTAAAAAAATTAAATTAAAAAATAAAAAATATGGATTAAAATTTTAAAAAATTATATTAGAATTTATATTATATATAAAAATTTTAAAAAATATAATAATAAATTTGAAATGAGTTGAGACTAACTCGTTTTGTTTACGAATTCAAACCGGTTCTTATTTTTTTATTAAAACATATCATCAAAACTTTTTATTTATTTATTTTATATTATATTAATCAATTAATTTATTTTTTATATTATCTAAATATTTTTATTTTTATTCTTTTTAAAAAAATTTCTCAATTTTTCATATCTTTAAATATTTGTACTATCTCTCAAAAGAAAAATTGCGATATGCAAATAAAAAAATTGCCACAAACCGAACTTTGACTCGAAAGGCACAAACGCGATTTGCAAATAGTCAAGAACGCATCTCTGACTCCGAAGTCACAAACTTGAGCATAGCACCGGCACCCACAAATTGAAAAGTTGCGATTTGCAAATAGAAGCACTGAAATGAAAATGCAGATTTTTGAATTCGGGAAGAAACGATCAAAGTCGCGATTTGCAAAAATAAAGAAAAAAAGGAAAGTATTTTTTATGAAAGAGAAAAATGGAGGAAAATTGTTGATAAAAGAGAAAATAATAAAAGATGTTTACAAGGAGCTACAGCATCACTCTAGCAAAAGGATTTTTTTTTCAACTGTTCACTTGTAAAAAATTGAGAAGTTTCGGCAATCCTTGCTTGAGAAAGCTTCGATGTCTAAATCAGTAATCTCGCTAATTATTTGAAAAGTAGCCTGAGAACCAGAGAAAGAAATCCCCCATTCATGGAGGGTTACTTGGTTTATATAAGTCTCGTGGTAATCCTTATTCTCTGTAGTGATTTCCGTTTATAAGTTATTTTCATGTAACTGACATGATCATGTATCTACATGAAATTTCGCAAAAGGTGATGAGGATTAATTATTAGTTTATTTACGTGACTCTACAGGGCTCTATACTTATTCATCCTCTTGGATTAGTAATTGGGCATACCATGTTTTTTTTTTTTATACGGGCTCTTATTCTGATGGGCTTCCAGGCCTCTGGATTTAAATAGGCCCTACAGTTATCCCGCGAATTCTCTTCGCCTCGAGACATAGAGAATTTAACTTGTTTTGGCTTTTTAAGTGTTTAAGTTCTTGCTGTGAGATGTTTGAGTACTCGCCTTTTTCTGTGAGCCATCAAGTATTTGCTTCAATTCCTATTGCTGTCTGTTTTTACTTTCGTCTTTACTTTTGTTTGAATCATTCTTCTGCAATGATTCGTGGCACAAAGTATTGGTTGCCATTATAGAAGACGGCGAGGAGTCTTGGATGTCGTCATTAGAATGGTGACGATAAGCCAGAGTTTTCTAGCGAGAAACTTGCTTTAAGCGCCCATGGCTTCCTTTTTTCCTGGCATCACGAGTGTTAAGACTCGTCATTGGTATTTAAGGGTGGTGGAATCATTTACCTCTACGACCTTTTTTTTTATGGATTGGGCAGTCCGTGACTGATTACACCCAAAGAATGACGCAGTCGTTTGCAGTATAGTTTTAGGGTGTCGATTCCACAGGAAGATGGATTGAGAAATTGAAAAATAGTAACAAAATTAACAAAAAGATTTAGAAGAGTGCGAAAAGTGATATTTGATGTGTGACGTAAATTAAAACTAAATGAGTAATTTGAAAAGTATAAAAATGAGATGAAAAGTAAAGCATTGGAAATCTTTTGTATATAATCGGTATTTTAATTATTTTTAATTCATTAATAACTCAATTGAAAATTCTATGTCCAAATTTTCAATCGAAAGATAAAACATTAATAACCAGATTTAAATCAAATGTAATTTTTCGAAAAATCATTCATTGCAATATAAGAACGAGAATTGTTATCGATATTAAGGAAATTCAACGTCGACAATATACTCGTAGAGTAATATTGGAGCAGAAAATTAAATTAATATAGATAACCAATTGAACCAAATATAACCAAAAGATTATTCTATTCAATAGAAAAAGTATGACTGAATCTATAAATGATAAATTCTAAAATTATTTGGTGACGAAAATATTTATAATAAATTTTGAATGATTAAACAAAAGAATTTAATATTTAAAGCTCACATATATGAATAAAAAACAATTGCAAATACCATCATATATAAAAATTCACCCCTAGCTCTACTAGAGAATTTAGTTACACATATTAAAAATATGTAACAAAAATTCTCCAAAGGAAACTATAATAAAACCGGCCATAGTTTCTCTTCTTCTTTGTTTTTTTTTTCTCAAGCTCTCTAAAATGGTTCTTCAAGCCTCTAAGCCCACTCCTTTAGCTCTTACGTTGGATCCATAGATATAGACATTTCCATCTAAGTTGTCGTATATCAATTTTCTTCTAATTTCAATTTGTAGCTTGAAATTATCTATGCATGGGATACCTTTGGTCAAATGAAATTGAAGTGAAATGAGGTGTATACATTGTGTGTTTCTTCTTTAATTTGATGTAAGTTTAATTGTATGATAAAGTGTCATGTGTTGCCTTGCATGCATGTGAAATAATTTTCAATCTTTGAAGAGGTGGAGTGTCGTGTATGAGTTTGTTTCCTCCCATTTTGTTTCGGTTGTATTGCCATGTGTTGCTTCAAGTGTTTGCAATTAGATGGAGGTGAATTAGAATGGAAGTAAGCGCCAGCTTATGCTTCAATTGGAATGATCATGTCGGTTTGGATAATTTTTGGAAGCACCGAATGGATTTTGGCACTTTGAAGTGCCGTATGTCATTTTTCTTCCTCCCTTGTGTTGCCATGTGTTGATTGCATTTGATTGCATTTAGATGGAATTAAATTGTAATGGATGTAGGCGCCGGTTTTTGCTTCAATTGAAATTGTTGGTTTGGAGATAATTTGAAAGCACCGAATGGATTTTGAAGTGCCATGTGTTGCTCTTATCTTGCTTGCCTCCTCTTCATTTCTTTAGTCAAATATTTCAGCTCCAACTATGTTCTCATGTGAAGCCTTTCTGGATGGCTGGCTGTGTGGTGGTTGCTTTGCTTCTCTATTTGTTTTTGGCTGAAATGCTTCCACTAGCAAGTATAATTTTCTTTGTCTTCAAGTGAGTCAACCAAATATTTGGATAGAGCTCTCCTTCAACCGAATCACTTATGGTTGCTTGTGTCTCTTTGAGTTGTCAGTTTCCTCATGAATTCCTTTTGTTGTTTATCAATTTCTCGAGGTGCTGTGTGTATCTCTTTTGATCTTGGCATGCTTTGATCAATCATCTTAATTCTTCATGCATTGATGTCGCCTAATACAATGGCTGCCAACAAGAAAATATAATCAATTAATTTGTAAAGATGGGATCCATGATTTAGAAGCAAATTTGGCTCTCTAAATTGAGGGATTAAATAGGGTACATTGGAGCAAGTGACCTTATGTGAAGTATAAAGTAATTAGTGAAAATTCATGGGACCTATTTAATGAATTAAACTCATGTATTTTTATGTGTATTTGTTTGAGACTTAAATATATTAAATCATGCTCATATCCATCTCAAAATAAATAACTATTAATTTAAATAAAATGAGTTATATCATTATTTTATCTTTTCTTTTAGCATTTAAATAGAGTATTTAGAGTGTATTTTTGTGTACTCATCAGTGACCTTTTCTTAACTCCGCAAGTTGGATAGTTTTTGTGGGTCTTTTATTAGCTGGGCAATCCCCGACCTTTCTTTTAATCCCGCAAGCCGGATAGCTTGTTGTGGGTCTTTTATTAGTTGGACAGTCCCCGACCTTTCCCTTAACTCCGCCAGCTGGATAGTTTGTTGTGGGTCTTTTATTAGCTAGGCGGTCCCTGACCTTTCTTTTAACCCTGCAAGTTGGATAGCTTGTTGTGGGTCTTTTATCAGTAGGGCAGTCCCCGACCTTTCCATTTTTCTATTAGAGGTTTGGAAGCCCATCAAAATGAGAGCATGTATAAGAAAAAAATAACACGGTGGGCCTAATTACTAATCTAAGAGGATGAATAAGTATAGAGTCCTGCAAAGTCACGTAAATAAACTAATACTTAATTCTCGCCACCTTCTGCGGGATTTTATGCAGATACGTGATCACGTCAGTTACAAGAAGATAGCTTATAAACGAAAATCACTACAGATGATAAGAATCACCACGAGGCCTATATAAACCAGGTAACCCTCCATGAAGGGAAACTTCTCTTTCTAGTTCTCAGGCTACTTTTCAAATAATTAGCGAGATTATTGACTTAGGCATCGAAGCTTTCTCAGGCGGGGATTGCCGGATCTTTTCAATTTCTTGTAGGTGAACAGCTGCAGGAGGGGAGCGAGACTCGTCCTTGACACTTTCATTTCATATTTTAAAGAAATAAGTATTATGAAGACTCTATTGTGAATGCTCTAAAGACGGTATATTAGAGCACTTCAATCAAGTAGGTAAAATACCTATTTCTATCAAATAAATAAAAATCTCATAAACACCCACTTCAACGGCCCTTTTAAAAATATATATTATATTTTTATGAACAGTACACTCGCTATATTATATTTAAATGATATATACTTTTAAACGACATATGATTTTTAAATCATATAAAATTTTGAATATCATCTTTTAAATGATATTATCTTTTAAATATTATCTTTTAAATGATATATGATTTTTTTTATATGCTTTTAAATGAAAAAATTTGAAATGAATAAAAAAAAGACTAAAAAGTCTAATATTTAAATGATATAAATATACAATAGATTAGCTGATGGATGATATACTACAAAAATAAGTAGGTAAAATAGAAAAATTAAATTTTGATAACGTATTTTAAAGAAAAAATACATACGTCATTGTGAGTGCTCTTAATATGCCATTCAATATGTATAGTTTTTTTTTTCTCTTTTTAGTCCAAACAAGTTAATTTCTTTAAATTAAAAAGACGATATTGAAGAGGGGGTGAATTTTCCAATAAATGCTCCAAAATAGTAAATAATAATGCAAATTCATGGAAAAACAAGAAAAGAAAACGAGTTTTTAGAACTAATTTCTTGATTTTCACTCATGTCCTATAATAGAACGCCATCTTAGAAAGACAAATAAGTTGTTCACAAAAGAATGCAAACAATGAAACCTTCGCTAAAAGCAAAGAAGTTGGCAGATGCAATGTCATTTATTGTCTTGAGATAATTTTTGGAAAGATTCGTAATCACTTTTTCAAAGTCATCGGTTAGAGAAAGCAGTAATATAGTGAGAAACACGACATTGGGTGGACATATCTGCAAACGTTAATCATTTTCTGCACATTTGTGATAGCGCGTGAAGGCCACACAATGGTAAGATTGAGATGGGATGTGCCAAATTTGGAAGGTCTTGAGGGGGAGTCTATTTGTATGGTGTGTGAAGACGACGCGTCGAGTTTTTTTGCGCAATTTCGTGTTGTCCTAGTAGATCAATGGCTAAAGAATGTAGTGGTAGGGCGCGTGTTGACAGGCGATGGATAGAAAGCAACAAATCTATTAAAATCTAAACTGATGGTGGAGAAATGAGGAAAAAACACTACTAGAAAAGTATATACACAATATAAAAAATAAAAAGAAGATGAGAGGAGGGTGAGAGCCACAACTCCACCATCCACTCTAGTAATGGTACTCGGCGAGGATGAAGTTATAAAGAGAACTTAGGCATTCTCTCTCTAGAAATGTTATACTTGTTAATTTTACTTTGGTTTAGTATGTATAGTTAGAGTGTCTCTAGTGCATTTGTATTGCTTTTCGTATTTTTAAGTATTTTTTAAAATATATATGAATTTACTAAGAGAAATTATACTTAATTATATGAATTGGTCTCTTCTAGCTTACCTTTTGGATATTTTATTTTATTTTATTTTTAGGAAAATTTAATAAAGTAATTATCAATGAAGTTGTATATTTTTTTATTTTTAAAAATGTTCAGAGATGTTTAAAAGATCATTGAAAGAAAAAAGAAGTATAATTGTACTAGTGGTAAGTTTGCATGAGCAAACTCATGAAACTAGGTAACAACACTTATTCAATAATAGTCACATCTTTAATTATTAATAAATAAAATAAATAAACAGTCAAATTGAGGGATCAAACTTAGGCAACATAGCATATTTTCCCAATGTAAAATATTTTAATATTTGTACAAATTCATCATTTTATTTCAATATCATTTCAAATATATCTTGTTAAAAAGAATAAATTAAAGAAAATCATCAATATTTATTTTAAAATATTTCACACTGATGCATGATATTATTACTATCAAACCGTGAACTATAGAGTTTTAACAATAAATATTGCAAATTTTATGAATAATAATATTTATATGTTAACTTCAAATTATTTAATTATTATTCGTGAAATTATAAGATATTCTACATGTTCCAACAAGCCCTTAGAGTGTTCAGATTTTTTGTGAGGGGTAGTAAAATAGTATGACTGAATATGTTTTACTGAATTTTAAAAGTAAGAGAGAAAATTAAATAAAAATATTTTAAAGCAAGTGCAAATTTTTTAATATAATTTTAATTTAAAGTTTGTAAAAGTTGTATTAATTTTTATGTTTTATTTACATTTTAAAATAAATTTTAATTATATTTGTATTTAAATAATAATTAAATAATAATTAGATGTTATATTTTATATTTGAGTGATGTTAAAAATGAAAGGAATAAGCTGGCGACCGACCTTCCATTAAAAGTAGCTCACCGTCATAGGTGGCGGTGGGCGATACCGCCGGTACTATCGGGACCGGCAAGTTCCGGCGATCTTACCCCTACGACGGTGATCCATGATGACCTCACCTCTACGATGGCGACCCACAACGACTTCACTCCTACGACGGCGATCCACGGCGACCTCACCCTTACGACGGCGACCCATGGCGACTTCTGACGAAGCCCTGACAGCTTTAAACTTGAAATGGATCCGTGCCAAAACCCGCCGGTCCCGATGGCACTAGCGGTGTCGCCCACCACCACTGATAGCGGCAGGGGCTGGACTGTGCTGAATACTCTTATAAATTCATCTTCTTTTTATTTTTTATTTTATTTTGTATATTGGTTATTGTGTTTTATTTATTTTATTATATTTTTTATTGTATATTTTTTATTTTTTTATATATATTTTTATATTCTTTTATTGTATTTATAACAAAAATAGTTAAACTATTAATTGGACTGCTTTTGATGCTGAAGACTGCCTGAATCTTTCAAAATGAAATATTGGGAATTTTGAAATCTAATAATTGTGTACCTGTCTATAGAAGCCCATATTGTTCTCTCATCAAGTACCACGGCCTTGCGTGGTTAGAAGTTTCAAATCAATATTGTTAAATACTTAAATTAGTATTTAATAAAATACTCATAGAGTTAAGATTTTATTTGAAGAAAATTAACTACATAGGAAAAATATGACCACAGAAAAAAAAAACTAAAAAGAAAAAAAATAACAAATTAAAATTTTAATATGAAATTAAAAACTCTTAGAATCTAACAAAAACCCATAAGTTCTTTTAAAGAAAATAAAATAACAAAGAGATTATTTAAAAAAAAATAAATGGAAAATGCTAAGTAGTCTTTGATATTGCCCCCTGATTTTTTAACTAAGGAATTGTTTTTTTCTTAATATTTAAGAAAACGACTACTAATAAATTTTTGTACTCTTATTTAAATTTTAATAATATTTAAAATATAATTAAAAACAAATTAAAAGTGCACAAATAGCACGCCAGCTGTACATACTGGACGGTCCCTAACATTGTCCAATATGGTTAATTGTTATTTTTGGAATGGCAAGTAGACAAGGTTTAAAAACTCCGATTGAAAGCAAAATGATCAATTTACCATTTAAGCAAGCTACAAGCACAAGTATTAATTTCAATTGAAACCTTATATATTATCTATATTAAATTCTGTGTTTTTTATGAAAATATCTTTTTAAAACTTCTTTAAGATTAAAAAAAAAAAATTGAACACTGAATTACTATATAGCCTATTGTTTTTATTTGTTTTAGAGCATTAGGAGATGTTCCCATTCGTGTTAAGAAGAAAACCAATCTATATTTGTTGAATAAATATAGTCCATAAGCTGCATTATTGAAGTTATTTAGGTATTATTGAAACTAACTTAAAGAAGATCCAAATCATGCTTATTTAATATGACTTAATTTTCTATAGATATTTCATGAAGGTTTCAATTACAATATTTAGTAGTGACTCTTAATAATCTAATGAATCGTATAGTGTGAATATACTTTTAGTCATGTTTGTTTTAAGAGATGAGATGAAATAAAAGTAAAAAAAAAAAAGAATAAAATATTGTTGTAAGATATGTTTTTAATATTAGTTTTATATAGCGATTTAAAAAAATTGTATAAGAATTTGAAAAAATTGAATTTTTTATTATATTTTGTATAAAAATTTGAAAAAAAAATAATGATGAGTTTGAGATGTATTTTGAATTTTTAGTCTCATCCCCTAAAACAAACAAGGCTTAGTAGAATAAACAATTAATTATATAAAATATAATTAATATTAATTTCTTTATTTGGTATTAGATAGCAACGAGTCTAAAACCTAATTGTAGCTATATTTTTCAGTTTGTTTTTACAAAAATAATTAATTTATCACATCTAATCATTAAAATTTTCTAAATTTTCATATAAAATAGAATAAACAATTTTTTTTAAATCATAAAACAAAAATAATATTTATAATAATATTTTATTTAATTTTTAACTTTCATTTCAATTCATCTGATCATCTCATCTATGAAAACCAACGAAACTAAATATTAGCTTTGCAAGTACTCCTTAATTTACATAAGCCTCCTTGGATGGTTTTGTTCATGCCTTCTTATGCATGAAAAAGTTTTTGAATTTTCCCTTTCCTTGTTTGTACAACATAAAGTGACCGAGTGAGTGAAAAGAATTAATTTCTTTTAGGTCTTTAGAGCAATGGTGTAAAGGATATGTTTTACGCCATCAAAACTAAACTACATGATTGACCTGCAAAAGATAAAGAGATGGCACTAAATGCCCTAAGGACATTTCAATGCCTAAGTCAAAATGAAATATGAGAATGGGTATATACTAAAAATGTGATGATCGTACATTTCCTCGTGGAGTGTTATTTATAGGGAATGATGAACTGGTGATAACCACCATCAGTTATCATTTCGAATTCATATTCTTCATTATCTAGAACGTTGGAGGATAGTTCCTATTCCTCGGGAGTAGTCTCCCTTGAAATAACTCCCATTTGAAAAGGGTTATTTTAATCTAGATGGCAGTTGTAACTGCTGATAGTCATCTCTAACTTTTTAATTGGCGATCCTTCCATTATTAGAGTTGTGGGCTTTTATGCTTTGACGGTAAGGCCCAAGATGCCCAAGCCGTTGGACCACTCTTAATGGTCCAAAAAATTGAGGTGCGAGCTTCATGATCCTCCTTTCCGCCACTGTCTTCTGACGGTATGGTTAGAGTCTCAAGTAGACCTAATCTTCGACATTGAACTCCCTCTCTGTTCTCTTCTTGTTTGCATAAACTTTCATGTGGTTCTTGGCTGCTGTCAAATTGCTCTTAAGCAAAGTTAACATTTAGGTTCTGTTTCTGAGCTATTTGTTAATGGCTACCATGTTTGAAGTGTTTGGTATGTACTTGATGTGTCTCTAGGGTAGATACCTGTAGTGGGCTTCAAAAGGCATGACCTTTAGGGCTTCATGGTAAGTATTATTATACCACCATTCTGCTAGAGAGAGCCATTGACTCCAACCATTTGGCTTCTGACTCACATAGCACCTCAGATAATTTTCGAGTATTTTGTTTAGGGCATCAGCTTGTCCATCACTCTATGGGTGATAGGCTAAATTCTAATTTAAAGTGGTGCCCTGTAGCTCAAACAAACCCTTCCAAACTGAACTAAAGAACGGGGGTCTCTGTTTAAGACAAGGGATTTTGGGAATCCAAGTAACTTAAAAATCGAGTCCAAGAACACCTTGGCCACATCCTGGGCAGAATAAGGGTGATATAAGGGCATGAAATGCCCATATTTAGTGAAACGATCAATCACCACAAAAACCATTGAGTATCCCCATGAATTTGGTAGCCTTTCATGAAGTCCATGTATTTTAGGAAATATTAAAGAAGGACTTTTGAAATTTGGAACAAGGTATCAACTAGAGAAATTCAATTTAAACTTAGAAGGAGTTGAATTCTCAAAAATTAAGATGTAAATGCAAGAGAAAGTGATAGAATTAAAGATCAACTACTTGGTGCCCGAAATATGCATTTTTGGATTAGTCTGTTGAGTTTTAGTATAATGAGCATAGGTTATCCATATGAGATCCAAATAAGATTATTCTAATTCTTTTAGAATCCTAAGCGACAGATCTAAAACTTTAATGTTTTGGGCTTTTTAAGCTTTGCACGGGATTGATGACTTATTTGGGAAACAAGTAGATTGTTCTGGACTGAGCTCAAATGGAACTTGAGTTAGAGAAAGTGGATCCAAATTGGACTCTTCCTGACTAAAACAAGAAACGGATTTCTAGAACATGTTAAGTAGAGTCTTAAGGGGGCTAGAAAGTAACCAAATGGGTTAGAAGAAGGTTGGGGGCGTTGCACACAGAAGATAAGGCTGGAAAGGGAGGTTTATGCATAGTTATGTAAGATGCCACCTCATCTCTTATCTAATCAGCTCCTTTTTCAACCATTGATCAAATTGGCTGCAAAAATAATTCAAATGTTAATCATTAGATGATAATTTTAGTTGCAAAGCCTAAGATCTTTTTTTTTGGGTTGGGGGGGCTAAGTAGGGGTGTTCATCCGGGTTTCGGATTCCTAAATTCGGAACCCGGATTCGAAATTTTCTTAAACATTTAAAAAAAAATAAAAAATGTTAAGAAATCAATAAAATTTCAAACTGGGCCGGGTTGTCCCCTAGGGCTAAGCCTAATCATGAGATTTGGAGGATGGACACCTCATGCTCCTAATAGGTAGCCGGTTGCACCCTTTCCTCTTCACCTCTCATTTTCTTTATGTTGGTCGACCATCTCACTATAAATAGGCATTGGAGAGTCTTCTAACTCTCTTTGGGAAACACAACACTCATTCCCTTTGAAGAACACCAAAGGAAAAACCCTTCTCAAGACCCTAAATCTTTACACATACCCTAAGTAAGCTAAGTGAGTGATCTTGAGGAGAAATTTTGCAAGGATTGGTTTGATCACTTTTAACAAGCCTTGGAGAAATAGTAAGTGCATATATTAACTTAATCTTGGTATAGAATAAGTGGTTTGGTGATTAGATCATGTTTGATATTTATTTGAGCTTAATCTTAGTTTATGTGTTAAATTGAAGCCTATTGAGTGTTGGAGTGGTTTTTGCTATGATAAAATGCTAGGAAAGTTATGATACCTTAGTAATATATTCTATGATATTATATGAAGAAGATTATATGAAAATATGAGATCTTGATTTGGAAAAAAAAAATGATAGATCAACACTAGTAACTTTTAGATTTAAAAGGGGTTATGTTGACAGATTTTACGTCCTATGGTAAATTGGCCATAACTTGTTAGTGTGATGTTGGAATTGAATAATTCAAGAGGTTATGGACATCTAAGACAGAGATCTACAATGTTTGTATATTAAGATTTAAAATATAAGAACTCTATAGAGGGCGAAATTGGAATTGAATGGCAGAACAGAGTATGTGAGGACTTCAAAAATGTATTTTTCTTATATTCTAAACGCTTAATAAACTATAAGAAACATAGATTTTTGTTCCAACAAGTAAAAATGAGTTTTATATGAAAAGATGGGGTGTTTTAGGTTGAAAAAGTATTGAACCCGAGATTTTGCTCGACTTTCGGCTTGAGTGAGATACAGGGAGAGATTTAACGTCTTTTAGCAAAACAGCCATAACTTGCTCATTTGATAAAAGATTTGAGTGATTCAAAAGGCTATGAAAATCTAAGAGAAAGATATACAATTTTTATGTTTTAACTGTTTAGAGATAAAGACTTAATAAATTAATAAATTTGGATTGAAATCAGAACCAAGTTTATCATAGTATGCATTGATTTTATGAACTGATATGATGTAAATGCATGTGTATGTGATGTGTAATGTTTTCACAGTTTATAAGGTTCATATGGATATAAAATATGCAAATTATAAGTTTAGGTATATGCCTATGTTACATTTTGTCTCACACGTGTCATCATAAGTCATGATGTCTATTTTAAGAAAAGTCTATATTACATGTTGTCGTGTAAGTTTCGTCACAAGTCATGTCAAGCATTTGAGAAATAAGAATATGGCATGGCCCAACCACGGGTAACAATAGTGGATTTAAGTTAAGACTTATAAGAACAATGATTTTAAGATAAGAATGAAATGTACATGCATGATACAAGTTTATAAGTCCAAGTCATGCATGAGTCACATAAAGTATGCCATAAATGCATACTCTAGTTGTCGGGCTTGTATATGATTATTTTATACTTTTATTAAGTTACGTGTGTATTTACTGAGATTTTCCTGAAAATCTCATTCTTGTCTGTTTCTTTTCTTTTGGAAATTAATTTTCACTACAGGATTGATTATGGACACAGACAAGGCTCTAGTTACTCGAGAGACTCAGAGGAACCCTGAAGGGGTCTCAGAGTACTTTCCTTATAAATTTTGACTAATTAATAGTAATAAAGATCGGTGTGGATACGGAAAGAAATTTTAGTAAAGGAAGAAGGAGCCGAGGTGGCCTTATGAAAATATTTGATAAGTCTTGTAATCTTGTATATAAGAAAACTAATTGAGTTATGCATGCAAGGAGATGATGTTATGATATGAATAATTATGGTTTTTATGCTACCATGTGATCACTAGAAATTAATTTTACTCAGAACTTTTCCGCTTCCATTTGTATTACATTTTGATAAGTATAAGGGTGAGTAACCAAGTGTTACTCTGACACTCTGGTTTACGTTAAATTCCAGACGTAAATTGGGGGCGTCACAAGGAGGGGTTGTAAAATCCCTACAGGAGGCAAGTTTCATACTAAGTAGCTTGGCACGTATCACATATCACATGTCTTTCTTCATCCATGTCTAGTAGAAGTCACTTTTAGCCCTCTTGTAGGACCTTACATAGCTTGAATGCCCTGCTGTGGGGTTAGTATGGATTTAGTGTAGCACCTTGAGCTTAAAATCAGAATCAAAAAACACCATGATCCTCCTCTTTTTAAGAATTAACCCGCACAGTTAACCCTTTAAGCACTTCTTGGACTGTTTATAGCTATTTTTGAGTTCACTCACTCAATCTAGAGAAGGACAAGTGATCCAAGCAAGGACTCCTACTTTCTCCTCCTCTTCAAGCCCCCTTCTAGATAGAGCATCTGATCTTTTTGTCTTGCCCATTAGTTTGCTAAACCATTTGTGTTGGGCCCCCATACCCACCCTTTGCTTCAGCAAGTATTTAAGAGCTTATTAGTCCGTCCTTATAATAAAGGACTATCCTAATAAATAAGGATGCCACTTTTGGACTGCTATTACAATATCTAACAATTCCATTTCATACGTCGACAAGAGTAGGACCCTTCCTTTCAAAATCTTACTCAAGAAGACAATAGGTTGTCCCGATTGCATTAGGATCGCCCCTATGCCCTTACAACTCGTGTCGGCGCTCCAGCTTGCGCTTGGAATTGTACGCAAACTGTGACGTCGGGTGTGACGACCCCAAAATTTAGCATATTTTTCTTTATCTAATTATACTTATATGGCTTAGTGACTTAGGCAAATTGGTGGCTAGTGCCTTAAGAAATGGACTTGAAAGTTCAAGGGCCTTAAGGCCATGGCATGAGCTTGGGCCTAAGTGGGGAAGAGACAAGTCTATAGGTCCATGAAAAAAAGCCCATTAGACAACTCAAGCCCAAGCTTGGTGACACATGTCAAGCTAAGAAGAGTTTAGTAATTTGAGTCAAGACTAATAGTTGAGAGAAGGAAATTCTAGTAGGTGAGCTAGTTGACTAGTTGTTTTGTTGGAGGAAGAAAGGAAAAGCCATGAGTGGAATCTTCCATCTTTTCCTACCTAGGTAAGTATGTGAGGTGTAGGATTTTGCTAAATAAGTCAACATAAGATCCTACCATATCTAGCAAAATCATGTGGAAAGGACTTGAGGAGATTTGGAGATGGGAAGAGAGGGGAAGGGCTTCGGTGGGGAGCTTGGCCAAATGGCCTTAGGATTTTCTCACCTAAAACTTTTCCAAATCTAGGGGAAAGGACATGAGGGGATTGTGAAGGATTGGATGAGACATGGTGTGTAAGAGAAGTGACATGAGATGGGAAATGATGGAGCAAAAGTGGAAGGAAAGGGATGAAGGTTTCGGACATGCCTTAGTCGAACCTCTCCCTTCCTTGTTTGACTTGCTTTTGCCACCAAATCTAGATGAAGATTTGTGTAAGAATGACATGAAAAGCTTGTGTGAGGTGTGAGGTGATTGGTTGATGGAGGAAGTATGTGACAAAAGTAGAAGGAGAGTGAGATGAGGAAAGGATTCGGATGAGGGATGGAGGAATCCGAAACCACCTTTGGGTGTTTTCCCAAAAATGGATTCTCAAATCCATTTGAAGGACATGTGAGGGGATAGTTGGGGAGACAAGAGAGGATATGAAGTGATGGAAAAGGGGTGGAACCCTAGGATGTGTGGCCGGCCATGAGAGAAAGAAGAAAGAACACAATCTCCAAACCTAGGATATGATAGATTGGTGGTTGAAGTGACCAAGTGATGGGAGTCACTCAAGGGTCTCTCAAGCCCATCACAAGTCACTCAAACATAGGGGCATGAGTGGCCTAGGGGCTAGCAAAGATGCCTTGGCCGAATGGCCTAGTTTCCCTCACCTTTTGGCTTGCACATTTTGGACACACACACACACACACCTCCCATTTTTGCATCTCACGGCACTCTCCCATTTCTCTCCACTTAGTTTCACTTCTTTCACCACTTTAGACACCTAAACACTCCAAGCTAAGAAGGGGAAGGAGATAGTGTTTGTGGAAGAAGAAGAAGCCTAGAAGAGGTAAGAAACCTAGCTACTTGAATTGAAACCTAGAAGCATGAAGGAGAACTTTATGTTCATACCTTTTTAAAAAGGGAAACCTTTCTTTTGAAAATGATAAAATTTTAGCATGATCTAACTAAGTATTTCTTTTAATTTCAGAAGTTGTATAAGCTAGCTAGGAAGCCTGGTAAGTATTTCCTTACTTTGCCTTTAGCATTTTCTGTATATTTTAAAGTGAATGTGCTTGAATGTGTGTATATGTTTGAACATGTTCGTATTGTTTGGTTACTTGCTCAGAAATGCCCTGATAAAAATTTGAAAGTAGAAATGTTATCTTGGTTAAGATACATGTGTAGAACCTATAATCTTATTGGTTAAAGGATTTTGAGATGATGATGATCTTGATGGTTTGATGAGAAAGAGTATGCATGCATGAGGATATTGAGTTAGTTGAATGTTGGTGAATGTAGAATATATGCATATGTGATATTGGAGAAGCACCTTGTAAATATTGTGCATATAGAAATACCATGCTAGGATAAAAAATGTATGAAGCATTGGTGGGAAATAATCATATTGATTTTTGGAAGATGTTGGTGATATTATTGCTTGATGAGTATGATAATGCATGCTTGTGGAGTTATATTTTTGGAGAAGTTCTTAAAGAGAAAATTTTGAAGTTTTTAATTCCTTATTTATTTGATATTCATGTTTGGATATTTTAGAGAAATAGAAGTGTGTATATTGGGAGAATGACATGTATGGGTTCGGTTTCACCTAGAATATTCAAGTAAGACCTTAGTGGAAAGGCTAAGAGAAGAAAGCACAAAGCTTGAGGACCTTATAGGTTTTGGGTTTGACCCTATCAAGGCTAGGAAATTGTTTTAAAAATTCGATTTAAGGCTAGATGGTGTTAGGAAGATCAATGGAAGAAGAGAACATCAATAGGAAACAAAGTAGGGTCTCGGCCCATACCTTAGGGGTGAATGCCGAGCACCCCACCTCCCCCTTAATGCTTTTGTTTAGATATTTTCCCATAAGTATAAGTCTATGGTATAAGGATTTGAAAGAAGTACGATTAAATGTGTGTACTCAGGTTCGCCTCGAGTTATTGCATTCACAAAGTCAAAAGTTGCATGTCCCATGCATAAGCACGAAAACCTATGTTTTTAGTAAAGTATGTTTTCGAAAGAAGTGAAATAAAGTTTTAGAATAACCCCAAAAGCTAGGACGGGAAAGTATCCCAATGGAACTCTCTGTTCACTCAAGAGTGTTTAAATTGAGTGAAAACCCCTGGGTCGACGAAGAACAGTCGGCAGACCATGTATGGCTCCACATAGGTCTCCGGAGCGTGGTCGCACCTAATGCTAGTGGGTGCCCTATAAGCGGAGTTGGCCTCGGCCTCGCCATTTGATAAGTTTGTAGTCGCTCGGAGAGAAATCCCCGAGCGATGAATAGCACGAAAGGGCACGAAACGTATTCACTTAGGTCGACTTGGTCGCCGAGTGTGACGGTAACTAGTGGGGAGCACACGGTGCATAGGGGAACCGTGAAGTGTCCAAAATAAGAAGTCATGATGAAAAGAAAAGGGCCTTCGGGCCATATATGATATGATATGATATGATAAGTGGCGCCTAAGATAAGAAAAGACGAAAAGTTTTCGAACAAGAGTTTTTCCGAAAGATTATGCATTTAAGAAGTTTTGCTATGCATTTTGAACAAGTATGTTTTGGAAAGTGAGAATGAGAAAAGAAGATGAATTTTCGTCACGAGCATGTGCATCAGTCTAGGTATAAGTCCCATGTTAATGCATATGTAAGAAAATTTGCTTGTTATTCACTTGACTATATGCCTAATTTGCTTCTGTTAAAATATAAATGTACTTGCTGAGATTTCTCCCGAAATCTCACCCCACTCTTTGTATCCCTACTATCGTCCCCTCTTGGGAATGATAGAAGTACTTGCAGGTGAGGATGGATCAGAAGGGTACGACCCCGGAGATGACGCATTAGACCCTTGAGGGTTCGATTGAGCTCGCCCTTAAGGGGCCAGTACCTCTCGACCGCCCGGGTCAATGGGAGATGGAGTTACTGAAGGTGACTATGTACAGTTATGTTGGGCTATACCCTTCGGGATGTTGTTTAGTACTAGGGGTAGATGAGTCCCTTCACTTGGGGCGTATTTTTGGGACGCCTTCTAGGGCAATAGGTGAGGTAGGGCCTAGCCTAGATTTGGATCGGCTTCGCTGGGGCCCGAGCCTTAAGAAAGTGAAGAAGGAACCCGTCGGATGAGCATATGGGCAGTGTTAAGACCCGTATGGTATTTTGATGCCCTGTGTTATTGTTGTTTTTGGAAAAGTCTTCCCGCATGTGGGAAGCACTATTTTGGTTTCTTGGACAAGTTATGTAATTATTAAATCCTTGCTATGTTTAGTATTGTGTTTGGGATCCGTAGTCTAACCATGTGATGTATGTTATAGAAGGCTTGGCCTTTTTATTCCACTGCGATAATTTACTTGACGTTTCAAAAAAAAAAAACAAAAAACAAACATAAATGTATGTTACGATGAGGGGTGAACTTCCCTGTGTTGTTTGTCCCCGACACTTCTATTTACGTGCGATCCCAAGCGTGGGTTGGGGCGTCGACATCGGGGATGAGCATCACAGGGAAGTTCACCCCTCGTCTTATCATGCACTGGAATTTTTTTTTGTCATCGCAGCGGATAAAGGTCAAACCTTTTCTAAGAGTGTATCACATGGCTTAATACAATAATCATCCTAAAATATTACATTACTATTAATATAACATAAGGATCCTTCACAAGTGTTCATTCTTCCAAAACAACAGAAGACCAAAATACATGCAAATAAATACAAAAGCTGCATGGAGAATCCCCAGCTATCATTCCCTAGTCCAACGGTTCCTTCTTAATCCTCTTGAAGTTTGGGCTATAACGGAGGCAGTCCAACTCCAAGGCCAGTCTCACCTCACAACTCATTCCGGAGGATGACTCGTAAAGGCGACCCATGTGGAGGGAATCATCCATACCAAGAACTATATAACACCCAATAGGGCGTATACTACAAACATATGTAGCCAGAGGTAGTGACTCCACCGCCCGGTGGCTTAGATAGTCAAGAGTCACTAGCTCAGAAGTGACGGACTCAGTCGGGCCCGTGGGGGTCCGAGGCATCATCATACTCTTTTTGCAAATACTTTTTATTTTTCTTATTTTAGGCGCCACTTATCATATCATATATGGCCTGAAAGCTCATCTTTTGTCATGACCTCTGTTGGACACCTCACGGCTCCCCTACGCACCGTGTGTTCCTGATAGTTATCGTAGCACCTGG
Source organism: Platycarya strobilacea (assembly GCA_036898215.1). Taxonomy (NCBI): domain Eukaryota; kingdom Viridiplantae; phylum Streptophyta; class Magnoliopsida; order Fagales; family Juglandaceae; genus Platycarya; species Platycarya strobilacea. The sequence continues at coordinate 29,000,629 of CM072548.1, read as the reverse complement.
TGACCGTATCACCCCTTTCGTGCTCTTCATTACTCGGCGATTGATCACTCACCGAACGACTACAAACTTTTCGTTGGTAAGGCCGAAGCCAACACCGTTTGTAGGCACCCACTAGCTTTAGGTGCGACCATGCTCCGGACATCCCTTTGGAGCCATACATGGTCTGCCGACGGTTCTTTGTCGACCTAGGGGCTTTCACTCAACTTTCATCACTCTTGAGTGAATAGGGAGTTTCATTGGAATACTACCCCGTCCCAGCCTTTGGAGTTCTTATAATACTTTAATTAATTTTCTTTCTTTTAAAAACATGTTTAAAATATGATTTTTGTGCGGTATACATGAGACGTGAGACTCATGTTATGGAACATATACCATAGGTGACGAACATAATGCTTATTCTACGTTAAGCTCCTTAAAATTTTTTCGCACCACATAATCTTGCTCATATCTTTCCCAAAATTACTTAATAGGCCTCTACCACACTTAGGGGTGCTCGGCCCCTTCCCACTAGGGTTGGGCTGGACCCTTCCTTTACACTCTCCTAGCTTTTCGTCTTCTATTTTTCTCCAAGCACTCTGATTCAACTCCAATTACTTAATGTATTTTCCTAATCCTAAAAACAAGGCTTGGCCGAAACTCTAGGTCTTTTAGTTAATATTTTATTCATTCTTTTTCCTCCAAGATAACTCACCAAAGAATTAAGTAAAAACTACCAATCATGCTAAAGCAACCATTTTATTCATATGTATCTCATGTCTCTAAATATTTAAATAAGTCACCATAACACAACACAATAATCAAATCAATAATTCCACTCAAAGAAAACCTTAATCCCGAAAAGTATGCATGCATAACCCAACATTTATATCTCCAAGTTAAAATCTAGTAAACATATATTTTCATCTTTTCTCATCATATTGATCACACCATAATTTTCTTTCATATCAAATATTCAAATTCACTACATGAAATAGTATTTACTCTTAACAAGATATCTAAGCTTAGGCATGGATTCTTACCACTAAATAAATAACACTAGAGGCATCATCCAACATCATGGTAGTAAACCTACAATCCTGCATGTACTTCCTTCGTTCCACCTCATGTTAAGTAACTATCTAAACCACATATCATTTCAACTTCTCAACTTAAGAAAATATCATAACTTAAATATGAATTCTTACTAAACTAAACATGGCAAGTTTTCCTTCTAAAGGTTTCATTTTAGACATACACACAAAAGATTCAAACAAAACAACCAAATTCATTCAAAGGTATACTAAGATTGCTAAAGGTATGATAAGAATGTACTTATCTCTTCAAAAGCAATTCCTTCTCAAAATGTTTGTTCTAGTTATCTTCTTCTAGGAATATAGTAAGGTTTAGAAGTTAGAAGAAAGTAGAACAAATGAGAGTTGAGGGAGAAATGGGGTTTGGCCAAGAGGTAGAGAGAAAAGAACTTGTGTGTGTGTTTGTGAGTTAGCTAACTGAGGGGTGGTCTCCTCAAGGGTTTCGGCCATACACTTCTCTCTAGGGGTCAAAGACACTTCACCATACCTTGATTTGAAAGACACAAGACTAGTGTCTGTGCCCCAGCTTGCGCTTGAGATCGTACGCAAACTGTGATGTTGGGGATGAACATCACAGGAAAGTTCACCCCTCGTCTTATCACTTACTGAATTTTTTTTTTATTTTGCAGCGGATAAAGGTCAAACCTTTTCTAAGCGTGTATCACATGGCTCAAAACAATAACATCTCAAAATATTACAATACCATTAATATAAATATGAGGATCCTTTACAATAGTTCATTCTTCCAAAACAACGGAAAAGCAAAAATACATGCAATAAAAATAAAAGCTGCATGGACGATCCCCAAACTATCATTCACTAATCCATCAGCTCCTTCTTAACCTTTTCGAAGCTTGGACTGTAACGGAGATGGTCTAACTCCAAGGCCGGTCCCACCTCACAACTCATCCCGGAGGATGACTTGTAAAGGCAACCCACGTGGAGGGAATCATCCATGTCCAAAACTATACAACACCCGATAGGGCATACTCCACATATATACGTAGCCAGAGGTAGTGAATCCGCCGCCCAGCGGCTCAAGTAGTCTAGAGTCACTAGCTCAGAGGCAATGGACTCAGTTGAGCCTGTGGTGGTCCGAGGCATCAACGATGGAGTCGTACTCGTCTGGGTTATCATCACCTGTGACTACTTCTATCATCCCCAAAAAGGTGATAGTAGGAAAATGAACAAAGGGGTGAGATTTCAGGAGAAATCTTAGTAAGCACATTTATATCATAACAAAGCAATTTAAGCATACAGTTAAGTGAAAAGCATACATTCAATCATACTTACTACATTATAGGACTCATGACTTCGTGATATGCACAAGCTCATGCTAATGCTCGTCTTAAAATTTCTCTTTTTCTTTTCGTATTCTTTTTATACAATTGTCCGTAATATCAAAAAACAAAACCGTGAAGTTTTCTTTCAAAAATACTCATTTCGTAAACACTTTTCATTTTCTTATCTTAGGCGCCACTTTTCATATCGTATATGGCCCGAAAGCCCATCTTTTGTCATGACCTCTATTGGACACCTCACGGCTCCCTTACGTACCGTGTGTTCCTTCTAGTTACCATAGCACCTGACGACCGTATGAAACCTAAGTTGATACGTTTCGTGCTCTTTCGCGCTCTTTATCACTCGACGATTTATTACTCCTAGAGCGACTACAAACTTTTCTGTCGGTAAGGCTGAAGCCAACACCGTCTGTAGGCACCCACTAGCTTTAGGTGCGACCACGCTCCGGATATCCCTTTGGAGCCATACATGGTCTGTCGACAGTGCTTCGTCGACCTAGGGGCTTTCACTCGACTTTAATCACTCTTGAGTGAACAGGGAGTTCCACTGGGACACTACCCCGTCCCAGCCTTTGAGGTTCTTATAAAACTTTAATTAATTCTTTTTCTTTTGAAAACATGTTGAAAACATGATTTTCATGCTATATACATGAGATGTGAGACTCATGCCACAGAACATATGCAATATGTGACAAACATCACGCTGACCCTATGTTAAGCTCTTTTAAACTTTTCGCACGTCATAATCCTATTTCTTTTCTCCCCAAAATGTTATAATGGCTCTCCAATGCACTTAGGGGTACTCGGCCCCTTCTCACTAGGGTTGGGCCGAAACCCTCTGATGAGTGCACAAAAATGCACTCTAAATACTCTATTTAAATACTAAAAGAAATGAGAAAACAATGGATATAACTCATGTTATTAAAATTAATGGTCATTTATCTTGAGATAGATATAAGCATGATTTAATATATTGATTAGAATATAAAATGCCATATTTTCCTCTCTTAATGTTTAATACTTTATTCTTATTTGATGCCTAAATATACTCATTATTCTTATATTTTGATTTAGGACACAAATAGAGGCATTAGGAGCAAATGAAGATAATTGCGGAATTTTAGACAGTTCTGACATATTTTCGTAATATGGGCATAACTCTCTCATCCAATCTCCGATTGAGCTGATTCAAGATGATATAGAACCGCAAGAGAAATATATATAACTTTTATATTTTATGTTTGAAGAGATATCCACTCAATCTAAGACAAAATCGACCATCAAGTGGACGCACCTGCACTTGACGTTCCTGGATATTTTTCAGCCACTTGCATCAAATCCAAATACAAGATGAAGTGAACTCAAGTTTCTTCAAGACAAATTATTTGACCACAAGATATTAAGTCATACAAGACAACTAATAGATAGAGAAGCAAAATTGAAACACTCAACCTACAAGCAAAATCCAGCTCATGCATGGTGGGAAAACAAATGAAAAAAATGACAACTCACAAATCACTTGGATTCAAGAATGGCACATGGCAAAACAAGTTGAAATTGTGATGATTTTGTCATGACAACTTGCATGAAGGATGCTTATAAATAGAAGGGAGGGGTGTGTGTTCTAAGACCATGCTTAGTGTGCTTGGATGCCTTGGAAGATACATTGTTTTTGAGAGCTTGAGAAAAGAAAAGAAAAACCAAAGAAGAGAGAAGAAAATAATGGTTGGCTCTTCCATATTATTCCTTAGAGAATTTTTGTTGCATATTTTCAATGTGTAACTAATTTTCTAGTAGAGCTAGGGATGAATTTGTATATATGATGGTATTTGTAATTGTTTTTGATTCATATATGTGTTCTTCAAATATTAAACTCTTTTGTTTAGTCATTTGAAATTTATTATAAATATTTTCGTCACCAAATAATCTTAGAATTTATTTCATTTATAGATTCAGTCATGCTTTTTATATTAAATGCAATAATCCTTTGATTATGTTTGGTTCAATTGGTTATCTATTTTAATTTAATTCTCTGCTGCAATATTGCTCTACCAGTATATTGTCGACGTTGAATTTCTTTAATATCGATAAAAATTTCTATTCTTATATTGTGACGAATGATTTTTCGAAAGATTACATTTGATTTAAATCTGGTTATTAATGTTTTATTTTCCGATTGAAAATTTGGACATAGAATTTTCAATTGAGTTATTAATGAATCGAAAATAATTAAAATACCAATTATATACAAAGGATTCCCGATGCTTTACTTTTCGCACTCATCTAAATCTTTTTGTTAATTTCGTTACTGTTCTTCAATTTCTCAATCCATCTCCCTGTGGAATCGACACCCCAAAGCTATACTGCAAACGATCGCGTTATTCTTTGGGCGTAATCAAATTTTGGCGCCGTTGCCGGGGAGACGATAGAAGAATTTGTAGTTGTTTTTAGTAGTTTGTAAAAAAAAAAAAAAAAAAGCGGTAGCTTCGTTCATTTTCTTTTTAGCTTTCTGCATCTTTATTTTATTTTACTTTTCTTTTCGTAATTATTTTTTTTAGTATTACGCTTTTCTTTACTTTGCATGCGCAGGTACAGAGACGCTTTTGGACGGTTTGCTAGTAGACCCGTGCTAGAATCAGATTTAAAATCTAATTTTTCTAATCGCTTGTTTGATAATTCTTCCAATTCTGACGCGATGAGTGAACACGTGGACCAACCTGTTAGAACCCTCCAAGATTATCTTCATTCCGCACGAACAGCCACACCATCCTGTATTATGTTTTCACCTAATGTTCGTCATGTAGATTTTAAAACGGGAATGATACAATTACTTCCGACTTTCCATGGTCTAGAAAATGAAAACCCCTATGTTCATATTAGGGAATTTGAGGAAGTAGTTGCAACATTTCACAGTCAAAATACCACTCACGAAACGGTAAGGCTAAAGTTCTTTCCTTTTTCTTTGAAAGATAAAGCTAAGAGTTGGTTGTACTCACTAAGACCACGGTCTATTGGAACATGGAGTGAGATGACTCAAGTGTTTTTCAATAAATACTTTCCCCAACATAAGACTAATGCTTTAAAAAGACAAATCTCTACCTTTGCACAAAAGGATAGTGAGACTTTGTACCAGTCTTGGAAAAGATTTAAAGAATTACTGAGTATGTGTCCCCACCATGGATATGAGAATTGGCGCTTAGTGAGTTATTTCTATGAAGGCCTTACGCCCAGGGAACGTCAATTTGTGGAAATGATGTGCAATGGAGAATTTTTACAGAAAAATCCCGATGAGGCCATAGAGTACCTCAATGAGTTTGCTGAAAAAGCTCATACTTGGACTGGACCTAGTGCTACTGATAGCACAAACAGGTCACGACCTACAGGAAACTTGAGTGGTGGTATTTACCATCTAAGGGAGGAGGATAACCTTAAGGCTAAGGTTGAAATGCTCACCAGAGAATTAGAGTTATTGAAAACTAAAAACTCAAAACCAACATACACGGCTAATCATGCAGAATCTTTTGGGCCATGTGTTGTCTGTGGTGGGATAGATCATCTTTCCCAAGAGTGTCCTACACATACTAACATGAATGGTATGTATGAGGAACAAAGTAATGCTCTAGGTATGTACAAAAAGCCCTTCACACCTTACTCTGAAACCTACAACCCAGGATGGCGTAATCATCCCAACTTCAGCTGGAAGTCTGAAAACCAGCAGCCTGCACAACTCTCTAGATCATATCCTGCACCATACCATGCACCTCAATCTTCTATAAATTCTTTAGAAGATACTTTGCATACTTTTATTGAAATACAGGGTAAGACTAATCAAAAATTTGAATATTTGATTATGCAGGTTGTTGAAGAAAATAAGGAAATCAAGAGCCAGGTGTCTAAAATAATGAGTTCATTGACTATGAATGAGAAAGGTAAGTTTCCTTCCCAAACTCAATCTGTATCTCATGGTCAACATATGGCACAAGGAGATCTGAAGGACGTAAACGCCATTGTGACACGAAGTGGTAAGTCTCTACGTGATCCAATAATAGACAAAAAAAAGGATGTAGAGAAAGATCAAGATAGCAGCAGTCCTGAGCTTCCCAAAGAACTTGAGGTAACAAAACCTGAGGAACCTGCAGTAACAAAAAATCCTGGTAAGGTACCTTTTCCTCAAGCATTAAAGTCAAGCAAACAAACTCTAGATCATAACAATGATATTTTGGAAAATCTTAGACAGGTAAAAATTAATCTTCCTCTTTTGCATGTAATTAAACAAGTTCCTACTTACGCAAAAATTCTCAAAGATTTGTGTACAGTTAAGAGGAAGCATTATGTGAAGAAGACTGCATTCTTGACAGAGCAAGTTAGTGCTCTAATTGAACAGCGGATTCCCCCTAAGTACAAGGATCCTGGATGTCCAACCATCACATGCAACATTGGCAATCATGAGCTTGGACAGGCCTTGCTAGATTTAGGGGCTAGTGTAAATTTGATGCCATATTCTATTTATTTGCAATTAGGATTGGGAGAAATCAAACCAACTTCTGTGGTATTGCAATTGGCTGATCGTTCAGTCAGAGCACCACGGGGTGTGGTAGAGGATGTTTTAATTCAAGTTGACAAATTTTACTATCCTGTTGATTTCTTAATTCTAGACACTAGTTTTGCTGTAGAAACCACCTCTAAAATTCCATTAATTTTAGGTAGACCTTTTCTTGCTACTTCTAATGCTCTTATCAATTGCAGAAATGGATTGATGAAACTCTCTTTTGGCAATATGACTCTTGAGATAAATATTTTTCATATTGCAAAACAGTCAGAAGAGGATGTCAAGTGTCATCAGACATACATGATTGACTCACTTATAGAAAGGGATGTTCTTACAACTCATGACTCAGATCCCCTTGAATACTTTATTGTTAATTCTAAATTTAATCCTATAAGTGATTCATCTGATGTATTTGAAATTTGTGCTATTTTTGACAGAACTCATGATTATAGCACACAGGCATGGCAACCAAAGTTTGAGAAGTTGCCTAAAAAAAGAGAAAGACAGATTCCTTCAAGTAGGGAAGCCCCTAAAGTTGAATTAAAATCCCTACCTAAGGGTTTAAAGCATGTTTTCCTTGGTCCAGGTGATACTTTTCCTGTTATTATTTCATCTGAATTATCTGAGTCCCAAGGTGAGAAATTAATTCAGATTTTATGCAAATATAAATCAGCCCTAGGATGGAGTATTGCTGATATAAAAGGTATTAGTCCCCTAATCTGTACTCATAAAATAAATTTAGAGGAAGGAACTAATCCTCGAAGAGACCCCCAGCGTAGACTTAATCCCACAATGAAAGAAGTTGTGAAAAATGAAGTGTTGAAACTATTAGATGCAGGAATGATATATCCTATTGCTGATAGTAAATGGGTAAGTCCTACGCAGGTTGTTCCTAAAAAGTCAGGAGTAACTGTGATAAAAAATGACCTTGGAGAGTTAGTCCCTACAAAACTGGTGACTGGTTGGCGGATGTGCATTGATTACAGAAAATTAAATGCCGCCACACGAAAAGACCATTTTCCGCTTCCTTTTATTGATCAAATTCTTGAGCGGGTGGCTGGTCATCCTTTTTATTGCTTTCTGGATGGTTATTCAGGTTATTATCAAATTGAAATTGCATTAGAAGATCAGGATAAAACTACTTTTACTTGTCCTTTCGGTACTTATGCTTTCCGCAGAATGCCATTTGGACTGTGTAATGCTCCAGCTACTTTTCAACGTTGCATGATGAGTATTTTTAGTGATATGGTTGAAAAGTGCATGGAAGTTTTTATGGATGACTTGACTGTTTTTGGATCTTCTTTTGATGCATGTTTAATGAGTTTAGAAAGAGTACTGACTCGTTGTGAAGAAAAAGAATTGGTTTTAAATTGGGAAAAATGTCACTTTATGGTACCTTCAGGTATTGTTTTAGGGCATATTATTTCTTCCAAAGGAATGGAGGTTGATCAATCAAAAGTTGAATTAATCTCTAAATTGCCTACACCTAGAACAATCAAGGATATAAGATCATTTATTGGTCATGCGGGTTTTTATAGGAGATTCATACAGAATTTTTCTGCCATATCTAGACCACTATGTAACCTCCTAGCTAAGGATGCCCCATTTGAATGGACGCAAGCCTGTCAAGAGGCTTTCAAAACATTAATTGGCAAGCTTACTTCAGCACCCATAATGCAACCACCTGATTGGAATTTACCTTTTGAAATTATGTGTGATGCTAGTGATTTTGCTGTAGGTGCTGTTCTTGGACAACGAAGAGAAGGGAAACCTTTTGTCATTTACTATGCTAGTCGAACTCTAAATAATGCACAAATGAATTACTCCACCACTGAAAAAGAGTTGTTAGCTGTAGTATTTACTTTGGATAAATTCCGCGCTTATTTGATTGGTTCTCCTATCATTATCTTTACAGATCATGCAGCCCTTAAGTACCTTTTTACAAAGAAGGATGCTAAGGCACGATTAATACGATGGATTTTGCTTTTGCAGGAATTTGACATCACCATCAAAGACAAGAAAGGAGTGGAGAACGTAGTGGCAGACCATCTTTCTAGACTCACATTCGAGGACACTTCTGACCACATACCAATCAAAGATGATTTTCCCGATGAGCATTTACTTTCTATTACTTCTCTACCATGGTTTGCTCATATTGTGAACTATTTAGCAGCAGGTGAAATACCAAAGGATTTTAGCACCCAAGACAAAAGGAAATTCATGATTGAGGTACGAAAATTCTACTGGGATGACCCTTACCTTTTCAAATACTGCCCTGATCAAATTTTAAGGCGTTGGATCCCTGATGAAGAGATTGCAAGCGTTTTGGAATTTTGTCATTCCCAAGCTTGTGGTGGCCACTTTTCAATGAAGAAAACTGCTGCAAAAATCCTGCAGTGTGGATTTTATTGGCCCACCTTATTTAAAGATACAAATATCTATTGTCGCTCATGCGAAAGATGTCAAAAGTTAGGAGCTATGACCCGTCGTAATATGATGCCCTTAAACCCAATTTTGGTAATTGAAATTTTTGACTGTTGGGGCATTGATTTTATGGGACCATTTCCTCCTTCTTTTGGATATTTATATATTATTGTGGCAGTAGATTATGTGTCAAAATGGGTAGAGGCAGCACCTTGCAGGACCAATGATAACAGGACGGTAATTAAGTTTCTCAAAGAAAATGTATTATCTTGATTTGGTACCCCACGTGCTATCATTAGTGACCGAGGTACGCATTTTTGCAACCGTTCTTTTGAAACTTTAATGAAAAGATATGGGGTGATACATAAGCTTTCTACTGCATATCACCCTCAGACAAGTGGACAGGTTGAACTTGCGAATAGGGAAATTAAACAAATTTTAGAAAAAACGGTCAACCCAGATCGGAAAGATTGGTCTTTGAGACTAATCGATGCGCTTTGGGCTTACCGTACAGCTTTCAAAACTCCCTTAGACATGTCACCTTATAGACTTGTTTTTGGAAAACCTTGTCATTTGCCCTTGGAGCTCGAGCATCGAGCATATTGGGCCATTAAACATTTCAATTTTGACTTGGAAAAAGCAGGAAAATTTAGAAAATTCCAATTGACGGAATTAGAAGAATTGAGAAATGATGCTTATGAAAACTCCAAGATCTATAAGGCTATAATGAAAGTATTTCATGATAAAAATATTTTGAGAAGAACATTTAAGCCTAATGATCGAGTATTTTTATATGATTCAAGACTCCATAAGCATCCAGGAAAACTTCGATCTAGATGGACCGGCCCTTTTATAGTAAAAAACGTTTTCACAAATGGGGCGGTAGAAATAGAAAATCCAAAAGATGGATGTATCTTCAAATTAAATGGTCAACGCCTCAAAATCTTAATTGATAGACAAATTCCAGAAGTGGAAGACATTCCACTTATGGACCCAGTATATCAATCTTGACCATCTCCAGGTATGTTTTTCTTTTATTTTATTTTCGTTCATTTTATTTTTATTTATTGTTTACTTTATTTTGTTACAGGTTAATTTTATTTTGACAAATACCATCTTTGATGCCAAGCAAGCCACCCACATCCCATATCGGGTGTATTCTACCCTGTTTGGTTATTCAATTCTGATTCTTAAACATTGAGGACAATGTTTCATTTAAGTTGGGGGGTGGGAATACAAATCTGTTATTTAAACTCTGTGGCATATTTCAATCAATATATAAAAAAATTGCCAAATTTTTTCACAAAGGTATCTTTTCACACATGATACTCATGCTCATTCATAACCATCTTGGTGAATTCAACAAACCCATTTTAAATCATTTTGCTAAAACATCCACAGAACCATTTATGCACTTCTCCAAACTTTGTGGTAATATGGTGATTTGACACATATAACTAAAGAATTATTTTGCTCAAGTATTCATGTGAATTTTGTGAGAACTGAGAGCTTACAAATACAGAAATTATGATAAGTATCCATTGATCTGTTGAATTTGACACTTCTTTTGAGAATATCATTACATGGTTTGTGGTAAGATGGTGGATATACTTGGGATATGACGAAAGTCAACTTAGGATTAACGTTTGAGCCTTTCAAGCTGAGCCTTTTCATCATAGATCCCTAGCAGCCAATTTTGAGCCAATATACACATATGGCCTTTTCTTTTCATATTTACATCATCCATACCTCTCCACATTGGAGTATAGCTTATACACTATATTTTCCTACCATTTTACTTCCAAGTGTGTACTAGGTGTGAAATTATCATAAAAAAAAACCATGACAAAAATGGCATGGTGCTAGATGTGTCCATCAAATTATTCATGAAAGAATTCATCAAATTACGAAGACACTAGTGCAAAAGAAGATGGAAAAGTG